>CAIGQZ010032240.1:3800831-3818492 GCA_903798205.1 Danio tinwini | reverse complement strand
TAATAATAATAATAATAATAATAATAATAATAATAATAATAATAATAATAATTGTGTGTGTATGTGTGTGAATGCAAGAGTGTGTGTGTTTTCCAGTGTTGGGTTGCGGCTGGAAGGGCATCCACTTTGTAAAACATATGCTGGATAAGTTGGCGTTTCTACCCGCTGTGGCGACGCCAGATTAATAAAGAGACTAAGCCAAAAAGTCAAAAAAAGACATATTAATTTTAACATAAAAACATCAAAAAGAACTTTAAACTAGAACTTTTATCCCATACAATAACCCAATATCCCATAAAGCACTTGCAGACTTAAAAAAAGAGTATTTCACAGACCTTTCAGGCTGCTTCCATTATATTATCTAGGTCATTAAAGTCACGGGAAAAAACACTCACGCTTTCGCGCAAAACGCATAGTGAGAGCACTTGAGCGCCTGCCACTTCAAATCCTCAACTGTGCTAAAATGTCCAAAAATAATCCGTCTCCAGCTGTTAAAAGTCAACTACCGGCTCACTCACAATAAACCCACCTGTGTGGCATTCATCAGCATCAACACAATGCAACAGCCACGCTTTTTTATCTGCAGACATCTGTTCTCAGCCCTCTCTGCCTGCACTGCTTTATGGATCTCTAATTTAATGTGTCCCTTCTGTTCTGCAGTATAATATCACACACAGCACTGCTTACAGCTGGATCATCATCACTTAACAATGGGCAATTATCTCAGCTCCAACCAGCTGCACTCTCCAAAGGACAAAGAGGAAATCCAAACTGTCCAAAAGCTGCTAAACAACACGTATTACTGAACTTCAGAAAGAATGACTTTTGCCCACCAATTAGCGGTAACCATATGTTGCCATGTTACTCGTTTATGGAACTGTAACTGCTGTTGATATTAGTCTTTTGACACCTCAGGGTATATTTCTAATAAGTAATACATAATAACATACAATAATATGTTTAATCACTAATATGAAGTTATCATGTGACCTGTATGAAATACCATTTTCCGAACATCTGGATCTGAAGCCACAGAATTCTCAAAGAGACAGAGAGAGTGCTTGAGATTGAGATAGCACATCTGTCCTGTATAAACCTACTGCCACCTAGTGGTTCTCATTATAGTTTTATAGATCTTACATTTATTAGTTGTTTTTTCAACTGGTTACAAGTAGCTTTTTTTAGCTAGTTAGTTAGTTAGTTTATATAGCACACTGTTTTACAACACAACGTTGCCCAAAGTGCTGAACACAATCAATACTAATTAAAATAAAACCTACATCACATACATAACAATTAAAACATAAGGCAAACCCCTAAACATTTAGCTCAAATGCTAAAGAACAAAGATGGAGTTTCTCAAGCTTTTTAAAAACAGATAGAGTCTGATGTGGGGTGGAAGCCCGTTTCAGAGTTTTGGGCGATAACAGCAAAAGCCTGATCCCCACTTCGCTTACACCGGGACCTTGGTACAGAAAGAATAAACTGATCAGAAGACCTTAGTGACCTACCAGGATTATATACATGTAGGAGGTCTGCTAAATAAGGTGGTGCCAGATCATTTAAGGATTTAAAAACAATTTAAGGATTTAAAACTGGGGATATGTACTCATTGCGAGTCCCTGTCAGAAGTCTCACAGCCGCATTTTGGACTAATTGCAATCTATGCAGGGCATTTTGACTAATACCCACATATAGAAAGTTGCAATAGTCCAGTCTTCCCAAAATAAAAGCATGGATCACCTTCTCAAGGTCATTAAAATAGAGAAATTGCTTCACTTTTGCCACAAGTCGTAAATGGAAAAAATGGATTTAACAACTGAATTTACTTGTTTGTTAAATTTCAGTTCACTATCGAAATTAAACCCTAGGTTTCTAACAACAGGTTTTAGATAAGTTGATAGCTCACCAAAACCTAATGAATGCAGAGGGGTAGGATCGCCAAACCAAACCAGCTCAGTTTTTTCCTCATTGAAATTTAAAATATTTGACTACAGCCAGGTGTTAACCTCGATTAGACATCTCATAAGGGAGTTAAGGCCATTTTGGTGTTGTCAGCATAAAAATGAAAAGCTTAATTTTAAATACAATTGGTTGTTAAAGCTAATTGAGAACACTATAATATTCATCTAATTTCATTAAAAATTTATTTTTTAAAACAGCCAATCATCACAACACAATTCAATCTCAAAAACATTGAATGCATCTATCAATTTGAAATAGTAATCGTGACAATTTTGTGAAAAAAAAAATATATTGATTTAATAATCTTTTTTGATAACTGATACACTGAAAAATATGATTTATTGGATTTACTAAATTTTTAAGGTAAGAGGTTGCAAACTATTCTTAAAGGCTGAATAAAAAAAAATCAGTAATGTTTAACTTAAGGTTTATGAGGGGGTTGAGCCCCCTGATAATTTCTCCAGGGGACCTAAAAGTGCATGGGCCCTTAGAATTGTCCAACCCAGGCTCATTCTGAAATTGTACCACTATAGACCATTTTAAAGGGTGTAAACAAAAACAATAATCCTAACAAATTTCCTGTTTTACTTTTTAAATTTCCATAGCTTTGGAGAATCTTAAAAGGTCCACATATTGATAAATAATGTTATGACAGCTATTTTAACATTACATTATGATTGAATCACCTCTAGTTACTGTTATGAAATAGTTTGACGACAAGCAGGACATCACCACACCAATGACATCACCACATTAAAATGGTCTATATACATTTCTGGAGAGCACTAAATACATCCCAGGAGGTAAGTTTTTTTTTTTGCAGTTTTTGTTGTCATGAATTCACCAGAGCAAAGACTCTCACTTGTATCTTTTTGAATGGGGAAAAGTGTAACTGTCAATATGGTGAATAAAGCCCCGCCTACTAGTACAGGAGCCAATCATTGATCACTATATGGTGAAAAAAGCCCACCTTCTAGTACAGGAGCCAATCATCGATCGCTATAGACTGACGATACTCTGGGAGAGGGGCTTGGACCAGACGTGAGTTTCTGCAGATTTTGTGTGATTTGGACATTTAGAAATAAAACTAAAGGGACAGTTGTTGTTTAATTTTATTGGTGATTTCTAATATAAAATTCAATTGTAAGCTTGGCAGGCAATTTTGGAGAATTTGATGTTTCCCCATTCAAACAGAATGCCCGAGCATACTGCCCGAGAGGTGTTTCAAAGATGACTGCCAAGTGAAATGACTTGCCTTAAAGGGACTTTGACCAGAGACCACTGTGTACACTTTTTGAGATCTCAAATTTCTCTTGCGAGTGTCATTTGCGTCTGCTGTTCTCGCATAAATCCACCAGAGGCAGCTTTTGACTGAATGGCTGACTGACCCACCCTCCTTCTCTAAACCCAACCAATAGTGTTTTCAAAAGCACTGCTTGACTGCCCACCCACTTCCCTATCCCCAACCGACAGTTTTAAAAACAATCCAGAAAAACAAAAGCCCTCGCCTGATTTTTACCACGTTTTCAGATTTACCACATTCTCACCCTGTTATTTACTTGTTTATTTTATTTTTGGGTTTCTGTTTTTGACTTACCCTGTAAGTGTGAAAAGAAACAGCGTCATACCACCCTGTATCTCTCGTTTTAAAGACAAAATGCAGCCATAAGTACATTTGGCTACATAATTCGTGATCTCCAGAAATATATATACGGCTACGTTTTCAGAATGAGCCTATGTTGGAATGGTCCTAACTAACAGAACGGCTGAACCATAATGTGTAAAGAAGTCAGTGTAAGGCAGAGGAGGAAGTGTCTTAGTTTGGGGGATGGTATGGTTTTCTAAAGCAGGAGTGCTTTGTACTTCTACACAGACAGTTCTGTTAATGCAACTGTTTATCAGAAGTTCCTTCGGACAAATGTGATTTCTTCCCGGTGTTCATCGTCCTATCTACCAGCAGGTTTAATGCAAGACAATGACTACTGTCTCACAGAAAAACAAGTGAAGCATATCCTTGAAGGCGAAAACATTGAATTAATGAAATGTCCAACCCAGTGTCCTGATATAAACCTGATTGAAAGTCTGGAAAATCATTGAGTGCTTTCACCTTCAGAAAGTTTAGTTGTAATCATTCTTTGTGCTACAATCATTGATTTTCTGTCAATGTGATGTGCTTTCCACAAAATAAAGTGTTTTTATTGAAGGACTTTTGTATGTCTACTTGCTTGGTATAGCCCCAACTAAAATCCTTTAAATGATGAAGATTACATTATTTATGTAAAAGTCAAGTGTTTGGAAATTGCTTTCTAACTGGTATCTCCACCATATAGTCACTTTAGAATTATAAGGTTCTATCTGACATTTTTGTCAAAATTGAGTTATTGACATATTCTTATTAATAGACAACTTATTTAGATTATGGGATGTTTTGTTATAAGTTGTTTACATTTTAAGATGTTTTATTTAAAAAACAAATGTTACACACATACTGCTTGCTATGGAATGCAAAAACTTTGAAGCTCAATATTTCAAAATCATTCAGAATGCAGATAGAACCTCATAATTCCAAGGTGATGATATGTATATATCCCAATATACCATAGTCTCACATAGGCAAATGTGGTCTCAGATGTTGACAATTAATGTCGGCTGTTGTGTCTGTGTTAATTAAAAGCAGTTTAACTGACTGGCTGACACATTTTATGTTGTTTGAATTATTTTGCCACAGATTGTCTTACATATGTAGATCATAATAATTGTATACATACAGTGGGTAAAATAAGTATTGAACATGTCACCATTTTTCTCAGAAAATATATTTCTAAAGGTACCGTTGACTTGAGAATTTTACCAATAAAGCAAGTTAGTAATAACAATAGTAATCCACACTTACAGAGATAACAAAATGAATTAATTAAAAATTATGCGTAATAAAATGAAATGACATAAAAAAGTATTGAACACATGAAGAAAGAGAGGTGTAAAAAGGCATGGAAAGTCCAGACTTTTAGCAGCTGAAATCTCTTGTTAGTGTAAATTAATATTAGCTGCTTACACTGCAAAAAATTTCTTCATGTTTTCCAAAACAAATTAAGTTAACTTAATTGGTTTTTACAAATTTAGATAGATTAAACATAAAACATATAAGTTATCCTCAAAACAACGCAAGAATTGTGTTGATTCAGCTCATTTTAAATAAGTAATTTGAACAAGCAGCTAAAAAAGTGTAGGTAGCTCCCAACACCTACATTACCACATCACAGCCAAGAAAACTTTCACCTGGTTTTTGTTCTTGAAATTGTGTGTTAATACACTGTTCATCAGTGCAATGCAGTTTATGTTGATGAACAATGCTATGACTTTGGTTAACCTTATATATTTGCATATTATATTAGACAATACGTTAAATACATATGCAATAATTGAAAACATGAAGAAAATCTTTGTTTGCAGCAGCACTAAATTTTTGATGTTTTCATTCTGTGCAAATGTGTTGTTCTGTTTACTTTCCCTGAGGATGCTGCCAGTCCTGTCTATGCATTTCACATTCTCTCTGCATTTCATATCTTAATAACATCTGCCTGAAGCTGAACAAAGACATTTTTCAGATATTTAAATTGATAATTGCAATCGAATTGCTGAAAGATACATGCATTGCACATTCCTAAGGGAGTTTGAGATGAGTAAATGAATGCTAATGATAAAAACAAACTGAAGAAAATAAGGTTTTGTTTGTAATTATTGACCTTATCACTTCTTACCCACTGCCACATAGCATAATGTTTTATAGACTAATTACAGTATGGCTTATTGTTGAAACGTCTGTGCAGTTTGTTTAAGTAACTCACAGTTTAACTGGTAAACTGCACATATAGATCAATTTAACTTAATTCTGCAGGTGCATTTAGATAAAAATAAATATATGCAATACTAAAGAAATTATTTTTTTTGTTGAACATTGTTTGACATCCTAGATTACTCATACAATAATTATCATTGATTTATTCATTTTCCTTTGGCCTAGTCCCTTATTTATGATGGGTTGTCACAGTGGAATGAACCGCCAACTATTCTGGCATATGTTTTATGTAACGGATGCCCTTCCAGCTGCAACCCATCACTGGGAAACATCCATACACACTCATTTTAGTTTATCGATAGTTCTTGTTAACTCATGGATGATAATAACAAGATTTGGATTTTATTTTTGAACTATAATTATTAAGTGCTACACAAGTATATTCATAGTTCATTAACTAATGGTACCTTATTATAAAATATGACCAATTTTCTAAGTCACACTCAACCACGCTCTATACACAGCATTTTATTAAATATAAATAATATTATTACATTTCCCTTGATGAGTATTGTATGAGTATTCATGGCGTCACGGTGGCGCAGTGGATAGCACGATCGCTTCACAGCAAGGTCGATGGTTCGAGCCTTGTCCACATGGGATTCCTCTAGGTGCTCCGGTTTCCCCCACAATTCCAAAGACATGTGGTATAGGCTAAATTGTCCGTAGTGTATGTATGTGTGAATGAGTGTGCATGGATGTTTCCCAGTAATGGGTTGCAGCTAGAAGGGCATCCGCTGCGTAAAACATATGCTGAATAAGTTGGCAGTTCATTCCACTGTGGCGACGCCGGATTAATAAAGGGACTAAGCCAAAAAGCAAATGAATGAATGAATATGCTGAGAATATTACACACAAACAATCAGACAAACATTTCCTACACATTACGTATTTGTTTAGATAGGAGCCACTTTTTGGACAGGCTTGAAAAAATCTTGAAATTGGTGTTATCAAGCCTACGGGACTTCTAAAATGTATTAATAAATTAAACATGTAACAAACGTAAAGCATGAATCAAGAAGCAATTTAGCTCCTGCATCAGCTTGTAATTACGCTAGATTTCCTCTAGATGTCACTGAACTGTCTTATTTTCAAGAAAGATGAGAATTGTCTGACGGGGACAAACAAGAACACACTCAAGAGGAACAAGTTGTACAGACAAAACTGACAGCATATCATCTTAGCGTTTGTTTACCTGATAAAATCATCTTTAAAAGAACTAAAAGAGCTTTCTTCTCCAGCACTAAGTAGATCAATCATTTACAGTGACACGCATGACGTTACCCAATGAGCAGATATCTTCCAGGCCAGAATCAACATTGGATGTCTGCAATTCCGCCTCGTCTTGGGATCAGCCCAAAATTGACTTTAGACTAAGTCAAATAGCCTAGCAAGAAAACAGACAGAAAGTTAAAAATCATTTCAGTTTAAATATAAATATATCTTCAATATTTCCTCATTGGCTATCAATAGCAATGTTGCCAACATACAACCTATTTAATTACATCATGACAATTTCCTGTTTGTTACTGCCCACCAGGTTGTCATTTTATGGCAATATAAAGTCATCATGTCACACGAACCTGAGATTTTGTGGTTGAACATACTTATATAAATAGTGGTCAGCAAAGCAGATGCGAGCAATATAAAACTATATTATATTTTATTACATTTGTAATTATTATTGTTTTAAGTCGGATAAGCAATATTATTAAACTTATGTTTTAAAAGTTGCAGTGCTGCAGTAAAAACCTTTTTTATGGGGTCTCTGCATTTGCTGTGTAAGGGAAAAATGGTTTATAGTATATTCATATATGCATGGTTTCTATGGCGGATTTTCTGTCAGATAATCTCAGCTTTTCACTTGGGTAGAAAATAAGCCTGTTTAACTTGGCTGATTCCTTTTCAAAGCATCACAACATAGAATGAAGTTATACAGTATACTGTAGGCTATTTAGACCCTTTTCACACAATACATTTTCTCCATTTCATAGCAAAGCAAAGCACAAGCCAATGTTAATTTGGGTTTTGCTGTAAAGCACAAATCTAAATTCACAACTTATCTCATTATTGTAAAATTGTAATTGAATTGTAAACTCCATGGCTCCAAAACTCACTGACACAAAAAGGTCTTCATTGCGTTATTGTGTATCTTTGTTATCAAATGGTCACAAAATGTAACATATAGTTCCATATAAATAAGCAGATACTGCTTTTTAATACATATTTATTTCAGCTAAATTACATTTAATGTGTTTACACAATTTGTAATTAATCCATCACACAACAATAAAAAACACAAACCAACTACTTTAAAGATCCATTTCTAAGCCAGTATTGAACTGTATGGGCGAATACTATCCTGAGAAACAACTGATATGTTTGGACACTGTGCTCTTTACTGTCCTTTGAGTTAAATCATCTGTCTTATTGTGATTTGGTTAAATTTGGTCCATGCTCACATTCATTCAGTTCAACCACTACAGTATGTTTGAAGCAGACTTTTCAGCATTCTCTGTCTGCTGGTGACTACACAGATTGAGTGATCCGATTTAGTTGAATACACTAAACTAATTAGGTTTTTGCACTTTGCAACTAAGATTCATCATAAAAAGTTATTTAAGACTTAAAAATAACTTGTGTTTACAATAAAAAATACTAAATGTTCAATTAATACATTTTTTTATACATTTTTAACAAAACGCTGTATAATATATTATAAAACCAATAATATTCACTACAGTATATGATTCATTCACTTGTTCTCAGTGTTACGAATCGGATCCGCTCAAGTGAGCTCAGATGAATGAGTCGGTTAGTGATTCACTCGGGAAACGACTGGACTGACTCGTGAACGACTCATTAACGGCCAAGTAGTACGTTTAAATTCAAATGACTGAGTAGTAGGCGGTTTCGGACGCAGCCATTCAAACTGGTTTTATGGGCCGTTCGACTAAAAAAATCGACTCCTAAGAATCATTTATTTACGAATCCCAAATAACTGCATATGGTGCAGTTGGCATTCAATCAACTGGTCCTCCTTTGCTCTTCGCCCACACCTCAACCCCCTGCCGCCTTTCATGCCAATGATGTCATTCTATCTTAACGGCTGAGGGGCGGAGCCACAGAAGGCAGCTCCGCCCTCCGAGCCAATCGCGGTCGAGCACAACAGCTCCAGCAGCGCGTGTCCAGAGTCTGTGGGAGGATCTAACGGCAGCGCTCCGCTCCTCCACCACCAGCAAACACTTCAACACACTGCGCCAAGCAAAATCGAAACCTTCAGCGCTGAAACTTCAGTCCGATAACAAGGTAAGAGTTAATTTATAAAGCACCCCGGGCTGGCATTAGCTCTGATTAGATACTGGATCAAGCAAGAGGTATTTTGACGGCCAAACACTTCTGCAGAGAGCAAAGAAGTAGGTGTTGGCTTTAGAAAAGCGTCTTTTATGAAGATCAACAACTTGACGGGTTTCTTTAAAAGCATAGATGGCGAATACAGACATGTTTAAATTGTGATCTGAGAGGACTCGAAAGCGTCGCTGAAGTTGCTGTGTGTTTCGTGGCGGTCACCACCTGTTTTCAAGCGCTGCTCGGTAGGGCAGTTTGTTTTTGGCCACAGCTCTAGATTCAGATGGATTTGGCTAGGAGTGAGACAACACCCCTGTTGAACACCCCCACTCCGTTGTTGTTAACGTTAGACATTATAAGGTGATACATCAGTTCAGAAATATCAACTTAACCATAGACTGGGCATATGAACACATGCGATAACGTTCATTCATTAGCAAAACTTGAGGATGAAAGACCGCGCCTTGAAATAAAGCAACTAACTTTCAGTCAGTTTTTTGAAGTTTGCAGCTCAAAGTGTGGGATGAATGATATCAGGCTAACTTACAAATGTGTGCACTGCGCGTTTATCCCAAACTTTAAAAAGCTCAGTGACGTGGTGCGTAATTTAAATGATTAAATAATTACATTGAAGGGACTATTTAAACTATGCAACGATTTTAATAATTGCCAAGGCTTACACATACCTTTGAGGAAATACTGAAATGTACATTCATCTGAGTTGAATTATCTACTCTTCTTAATTTAAATTTAAAGCAAATTTATTTTAACGTTACATGGATCAGGTCTCTCTGAACGCCGCCATGTTGACGTCACATGACATGCCTTTAGATAAGTTGCATTCAGCTCATATTTTGATTAATAACCATAACTATAAGATCCCGACTAGTGATAATCACAGACACTGGTGGTGCTGTGGAGAGACCCCCCACCCCCCTCATGATTGTGAAGCGCTTTGGGAGTATGGCCATACACAATAGATGCGCTATATAAATACACACATTACATTACATAATCGTAATAATTTCGCACATAATTTCATCATTTTTAAAGAGTGAATTTTGTTTAAAGAGATTTAATTATGTTATGACATCTAGAATATATTTATGCAATGCTTGCAGTTATATCTATTGAAAATGTTTAATTCATTAGTTTTAAAGGGATAGTTCACCAAAATATTAATTATCTTTAATTACCCTCCCTCATGTTGTTACAAACCCCTAAGACTCTCCTTCCACTATGTTTGTAACACAAATGAAGATATTTTGATGAAATCACAGAGTTTACAGACCCTCCATAGACATCAAGCGCCATGAAACAATTAATGCCCAAAAGGGTATCCAAATCAAGAACATGAGGGTGTGTAATTAATGGAAGAATTTTCATTTTTGTGTGATTCACTATTCCTTTAAATACAATATGAAGGAAATTCTTTGCCCATTATATCAGTATGTAACATATATGGGGTGGAATGGTGAAGCAGTGGGAGTTCGCCTCACAGCAAGAAGGACACTGGTTTGAGCCCCGGCTGGGTTAGTTGGCATTTCTGTGTGAAGGTTGCATGTTCTCCCCATGTTCACGTGGGTTTTATCCAGATGTTCTGGTTTCCCCCACAAGTCCAAAGACGTGCGCTATAGGTGAGTTGAATAGGCTAATTGTCCGTAGTGTATGTCCTGGTCCACCAGGTTGCAGGTTAAGTGTTGAGCTAACGACCCACCTCGCCAAAATGTGATGTTACGAAACATCAACATGGTGCAGCTAAATATTAACTTCGATATAAAGGGCCCTAGGAGTAAGTAACATATAGAACAAGGCGCCAGTTGATTGTTTTCTTTTTTTGTGTGTGTCACATTGCATCCAGTGTAGATGGTGTCTATGAATATTATGATTTTTATTGTTGTGAGTCGTGCCACTCGCATTTGGTATTGACATGGTGTAGGCTGATTTAAGATCTATACAGCTGACTGAATGTCTATTATATAGACGTTAGTATTATGAAAAAAAGCTAAAATATTGCAATTTCAAGGTATTGTTTATGTTTTAACATAAGCATTAAAACATTTTAAAGATGCTACTTTTTAACTTTGTTCTATCTGAAAACTAATTGAAAAGTTTTGTATGAGCAGTATTATACTTAACCCTTGATTATTACACCACTTGAAATTAATTAACTGCTAAAGTTTTATGTATAGAAAAACATTTTAAAAGCCATTACCGATATAAAAGATTTGGTTTCCAAGAACTTGTTATTATTTTCTGGGATTTCCTTGTTTGTCATTGACCCAAGAGTGTTTTGGCCAGAAACACCTGCTCAGTTTTGTCGGCTACTGAAAGCGAAATGTTCATCTGGTTCATTTAAAAACTTGTTAAACAGGAATGATTCAGGTGTTTGTGTTTGAAGCAGTGCCTGTATGAAAACTCCCTTGCTTGTGTAGTTGTGTTCTGGAAGGAAGCGGCAGGAATTTCCGAGGTATTCTCTCTGAAAAAAAACCACCTCCACGTTAGGACGTTGTTTACATCTCTAGATATTTTTGGCTTTGATTCAAAATGTAAAGACCCAGCATTTCTGGAACTGCTAAAGAGTCATGTATGGATTAAAATGACTCCCTACTTAACTATTTTCCAATTCTTTGATATTTTTTAATCTGTTGACTGTGAGGGTCTATAGATTAGAATGTCTCTGTTTGCCTGTCATGATAGGGAGGCGGTGCCAGCAGGTGTGTGCCCACAGCCACAACATGCTCTGTATATTAGAGGTGCAGGCCGATATCTGGGTCATTATTCAATCCAAACATTAAAGTATGGCTCACCCGTTTCATTCAGAAGCAGGCTTCAGGGCTGTAGTGGATATGAAGCTATAGATAGCAAGCGTTTGTGATGTAAACTCATCTCATGCTAAATTATCGTAAAATAATCAAAACAGAGCTGACATTCTCTCTATTAATTAATAATTGACATGTTTACTGAGTGTTAAAGGACAGGAGGTTTGTTTGTTTACGTTTGTCTTTCATAAGCAGCATGTTTTTGAGAGCTGTTTCCTGCATGCTAAAATCAAGTAGTCCTCTGGGCTGTTTTCTTCTCCAGATGTGCTATCAGGCTGTTTGTGAAGTAAAGGAATGCTTACATCCACCCTATCCAATTTTCTCCAATTTGTAAGTTAGAAGTGTGAGTTTTTTTTTACCACCAAGGGCCATGAGTAATGGATACAATTTTTTTGGCTTTTATATCAAAGTGCCCATGCAAACAGGGTCAAAAACCGTTTCACTGTCTTTTAATATGCATTTATATTTACATAATTATCCCAATGACTCCCATATTATTTGTTCAATGTAGTGTTGTGCAATTAATCAAAATCAAATCTCAGTTTGAAATGTTGCGATTAGTTAATTGCAAGAGGCTGGGATATGAAATATTTTTGTATTATTTAATTTCCCCCACCCAAAGCAAATGCGTGACTATAGCCAATTTAGTGAGCACACTTTTCAGAATCAGAATTGTGCAAGCAAACTATGCGGAACACAGTAAAAAAAAAAAAAAGAAAGAAAAAAGAAAACAAACAGGAAAGCGTGGACCAGTGGAATAATGGTGTCTGTTTCCTTCAGAAGCATTAATAGATAAATTAATATCAAAGAAAAACAGCATTTGTAATATGGGAATATTTTGGTTTCAAAGCTACAGACACAGAACAAAAAGGTTATATTTAAGAGCTGTCGCACAATTGTTGCCATGACTTACAGATTATTGAGCTGAATCAAAATTGAATTACAAAATTAAATCGCTAAACAAAATATCTGTCAAAAAAATCGCAATTTGATATCTTCCCAAAATCGCACAGCCCAAGTTCACTGATTCATTTTCTTTTGCTTACAGACGACATCTTAATTAGGCTATGGTTACTTTCCAATTTCTTCTTCAGCTGTTTACATTTACTTGAGACATTACTGACTGTTTATGAGGATACTCACCAGGGGTTTATTCTTTGTAGCTCATTTAAAAAAATGTAAGACAATTTGTCAGGTCATGGATATTTTAATCTTGATAACTGATATCTGGCTAATGTAGTTTATCAAAAATGTTTGTGAATCAGTTTAAAATGTCTATTATTGATCTTCGAATCATCAATTATTAGAAGTATTAGCAGTGTAATGACATCATCTGATTAATTACCATCAGCCATTTAAGCAAATTGCCAATATTTGTTGTAAATGACACCATAGCATAAAGCCTCATTCACACTACGAGCGACGATTTATTTCAACATAGAGTGGGTGACTTCCAGCGACCTCCGTCTATGCGAGCAACATCGACCATTGGCGACCAAGTGTGCGTGTCAAGCGGCGCGACTAAGTTGAGAATCATTCAACTTTATGCAAATGAAGAGTGACATTCTTGAGCGACAGCCAATAGGAGCACCATTAGAGCTCACGTGATCCTCTCTCAGCTTGCTCAGAGGCCGGTTGTATTCTCCGTGCTGTAGACCTACAGAGACCTGCATTTGCAGCAGATCGCCACCCAGACAAAGTCGCTGCTAATGTGAATGAGGCATAAGGCATAGCTATTAAAGTTAATTTATTATCAACAAAGAGTTTTGATATTTGAGAAGTATCTATCTTTTGTGCTGAATCATATAACCAGCATATTAGCCCTCAACTCCCCATCAATTATATAATTATTCCTTAACAAAAAAAGAAAAAAACTCTCAATGAGAATATTACCAGAACATCTATGTTAAGCTGCTTTGACACAATTTACATTGTAAAAGCTCTACATAAACATGAATTGATTTGAACTGAATATTGTCCATGTCTGTAATCATGCACTCTCAGAAATTGTACTAAACTGGGGTGATACTTTTTCAACACGTTTGAATCTTGCAGGTCCAGCCAGGTATCTTAAAAGTATATTTCACTACTTAAGGTGTACATATTAGTCACTAAAAAGTACAAAGAAAAGGTACCACACTTGACCTATTGTGGCAACTTTGTACTTTAAGTGTAGATAAGTATAACAGCAGTGTTGGGCAGTGACACTACTAGCTTAACTACATTTTTCAGTATTGTGGCAGTAGCGTCGCTAGTTTTCTAAACTAAATAGCCTTTTAGTAGCTAAGCAATTTTTTTTAGTCAAGTAGCGCAGTAGCGTCCGCACAACCTACATTTACTGATTGCAGAATAACAAGTGACGGAACCAACATTCACAGAGCTGTAAGGCCGGTGTCTAGCTGATGAAAGTAAATTCATATGATGGCAAGAATGACAATTTCTACTTCTTGTTTCATGGTGGTCGACAACAAACCTTTTGTTGCGTTACTGCCACTTCTCGCTCTGGTCGGGGACGTTGCTAACATGAGATGACTAAGGGAGAGGAGTTATTTTTGAAGCAGAATTCCTTGTGACCATACCTCGAGAAGTACATGTTAAGATGCAATAATGTTAATTCTGATGCTGTGCTCAAAAAATGCTTTAGTAATTTAAAGTAAGTACTATAATGTTTTTGAACTACACAATAGTGAAGTACTCTAATTTGCTTTGGCATAGCCTATACTGTAGTAATTGCAAAAGTATACTATGGTAATTACTTTAAGTTCATGATTACTAATGGTACTACATTATGTAGTGTAATTCATTATTGAAGAGTTGTAAATATACAGTTGAAGTCATAATTATTAGCCCCCCTTTCATTTTTTTTTCTTTTTTAAATATTTCCCAAATAATGTTTAACAGATCAAGGAAATTTTCACAGTATGTCTGATAATATTTTTTCTTCTGGAGAAAGTCTCATTTGTTTTATTTCGGCTAGAACAAAAGCAGTTTTAAATTTTTTAGTTTTTAATTTTGCCTAATTACTCTAACCTCCCTAGTTAACCTAATTAACCTAGTTAAGCCTTTAAATGTCACTTTAAGCTGTATAGAAGTGTCTTAAAGATAAGTTATTAGAGATAAGTTATTAACTTTTATGTTTAGAAACTTCTCTCTGTTTAACAGAAATTGGGGAAAAAATAAACAAGGGGGCTAATTATTCAGGGGGGCTAATAATTCTGTATATTACTACAATATGATGCTTATTCCTAAATATTTCCCTTTTACTATAAATTACTATAGTATTTTTAATATGTTACACCTGGTTTTATTAGATTTTTTTTGCTGTTATATACTATTTTTCTGTTTGGTAGGTTACAGCATATTGTTTGCAGTAAATAATTGAACTGAGCAATTATGCCTCATTTGTTTTATTGCCAGTTTTATTGATCACTAATATATGATTGACTTGGATTTAAGTTGCTTTGATTTAAAAATTTAAATTACAAAAATAGATTGGATGTAGCTAAGCCACTTTTGCCAAGTAGCTTTTAGCTTTGCTACATTTCTCAGTAGAGCTGTGAACCTACACTGGTCTCACCATTCAGTTTGGTTACAATTAACATGCTATCGATTCGGTTAAATTCGATATCTCAGTGCATCACGGTGCATTGACGATGCTTTCCATACACAGTTTTATATTTTCTTCACAGCACAGCAATTCTGGTATATAAATACTATTTGTAATACAATTTTGATCTTTAATACAAACAGTCAGATATATAAACTGTACCTTTAAACAACAGCATTTATAGCAAATAATATAAACGTGTGTGTGTGTGTGTGTGTGTGTGTGTGTGTGTGTGTGTGTGTGTGTGTGGGTGTGTGTGTGTGTGTGTGTGTGTGTGTGTGTGTGTGTGTGTGAGAGAGTTTACTTTCATTCTCTCAATCTCAGTGAAATAGGGGCTACTGCTGTAAGTGTCAGTGAAAGTCTGTCCAGCAAACACACACACAGTGAAATTGTGCACAATTTCTGCGTTTTTAAGCAGTTAGAGCGTTGTAAATTCTCGCGGCCTGCTTCCCTCGCCATAGTAAGCTACGGTGTCAGCGCATATGAGATAAATGGCGTCAGTACATAATCAGTTATGATTATTACTGAACCGATATTGAAATGTCCGCGTCTGCATCGCGGTGCACCAAAGAAACAATTAATTTTGACACCCCTATTTCCCAGTGGGTAGCTTTTAGTGTAGTTAAGCTACATTTTAAGTAGAGTAGCTAATAGCTTATCTCACTACATTTTTCAAGTAGCTTGTCCAACACTGTATAACAGTTTTAAATTCTTTAAAAAAATTTGATTTAAGCTTTTTGAAATATTTGTTAACTGTATTGGTAATGGCCCTATAATTACAATTTAGACAATACTCTTGTACTAAATGTCAGCAGTTGGTACATACTTTAAGTATCATTTTTGCTTGAAATGACCCAATATAATCTTGCTTATATGAAATTAGCCTGCTCCCAGATTTGATCTCACAGACCTGTTGCTATTTTAACAGTCAAACTATTCTGAATCATGTCCAATCATCAATAATTAAATCCAGCTAATTGAGTAATCAACTTACAAAGAATGGACCCCAGAATATGTAATTTGAGGCAATTTGTCTGACCTGTATTTATTTGTACGAGGACTGCAAAATAGATCTCAATTCAGCATTCACACACACTGAGAGAGGCAGCTTGATTGTTTAAACTGACAAGATTTAAAATGCCTGGAATTGTTGAAACCTCTGGATAAATCCCTTGGAACCATCAATGTCTGCTCCCTTCAAATTTTAATACAGTACTTTTTTCCTGTAAACTCTGCTTGCAAAACCCTTTGTTCTGAGTATTTGAGATCCTTCAAGAATGAATTGAGCTGCTTTATTGTTGGGCATAAAAGACAAAAATATTCATACCAACCCCAAATTTAAGGCACATACACAGTTACTAATTTTAATAGTTAATGTTTGTATGTCTTCTTGCTTAAAATTATTCTTACAAAATGATTACATTAATTTTAAATGAATGTGCAGTTGCACTTTAAATGACCCAAGTTTGAATCCTGTGTTGTTAACTACCCCTTGATTTCATAGAGGTCAACAACATTACAGCTGGATTTCAAGTGTTGTGCAGAGAAAGTAAACCAGAAATAAATGTTTTTTATTGTTTATTTTTAATCTCTCAATCTCTCACAAAGTAAATAAGTAAATATAAACAAACAAAACTACAGCAACAACAACTAGACATGTCCTGACTAGAAGCTGCTAACTTTTTCTGACTGCTTAAAGATCATAATGTTGTGATGTCACTGATTTTGAGTTATTGTGCATGGGAAGCTGTTTTCGGGTCAGTGTGAGCCTCTGGGCTGCAGTCCATTTAGTCTCTGATGGCGATTTGATCGTGTGAGAAAGAGGGGGGAAAAAGAAGAGAGGACAGTCTTTAATTAGGACACCCTCTTTTCTCTTCTCCAACTCTCTCTCTCTCTCTCTCTCTCTCTCTCTAGGAACAAGAACAAACATTCAAGTAGGTCAAACCCTTCTGCATTTTCTGTCCTTTTAGTATTGAGTAATCTGTCCATTCTAGTTAGCTATAGCATGAGGCTTTTCTTTCTTTCTTTCTTTCTTTCTTTCTTTCTTTCTTTCTTTCTTT
>CAIGQZ010032240.1:3774946-3791854 GCA_903798205.1 Danio tinwini | reverse complement strand
TTATTATTATTATTATTATTATTATTATTATTATTATTATTATTATTATATTTTTTGCAATATCGCCCAGCCCAAATAGGTTTCCTTTAGTACTTTTTTTTGTGTGTGTGTGTTTTAGAAATTTTCCCATGGTGATGGCATGAGTTATATTTTGGGTAATAAATAGAAATAATGATAAATCAGACTATATCCTAAATCTTTTTATTATTTTTTTAAAAGATATTTTACTGTAGAACTTGTCAAAATGTAGCCATTTACTACAATATCTATAGCCAAATCTGGAAGTGTTTTGTCAATGTAAATATGAAGCAGATTTGCCAGATCAGTGGCTGTGTTTGCTGATTCAGACCAGCACCTACTAGACAAACACAGCAAGAGATTCTCCTTATCTGAAAGTGGTTTTGTGCTTTAATCAAAAAGTAAGGAGAGTAAGACAAAGATAAGAAATGGCTGAATTAAGAAACTCAGCTGAAGCTTGTGGAGGAACTTTCATTGAGCAGGAATGAGGTTGACCCCACTGCATGCGGTCAAAGACCCATCTGCAGGACTTTTCACTGTATAAAACTGTCTTGTGATCCAGTGAGGAAAGAAGTTTGTGCTCCTCTGTGTTTGTGCGAGGTATCTCAGTCTCGAAGGCTCGCCTGATGATCTCCACAGGTCATTAATTGTGAGATTAAATGTGAATTGATGGCAGGGCTTCACCTTATTAAATAAATGCTTATAGCCCATTAAATATTTCTAATGTGCACCAGTGGGTTTGAGTATATTGAGGCTCCAGTCAGCTTTCCTGGAGAGTGAGATTCATCTTCTTTACCTGTTCAGATGCATATCGCTTAGAGTGCAGCTAGATTCCTTCTGAAAATTACTTGGTCAGCAAATGCATCTGATTCATTTTGAGCCTGACTCTGTTTACGTCTTCTAAAAAGGTACACATTAAAAAGCACATTTTTGAATGTCTCTTTAGTAACATAATGTGTTCACCTAGTCAGATACACACAGAATTATTTAATAATGTCTGCATATTTAAAGATAAAATAGTATGCAGTGGTTTATTTTTACATTTTGGATATTTAATTTGTGTATTGTTTAATAGATATAATATGCAATTGTATTTCATTTAATTTAGGTTTGGTTTAGTTTATATTAGGGCTGGCCGATTTGGCCTAAAATCAAAATCTCAGTTAATTGAACATTTTACTTCGATTATGATTAATGACTGATTGTTTTAAGTTTTGTACAGTAAATATGTTCACATATTACAAGTGAGAGATTTTTGAATGAAGGGTGCACTACTTGATTTTAAAATAATTGAAGGAAACACACACTATCTTTCTACCATACCCGTACGTTCAACGCAGAAGTATTATCAACCTTAACAAAGCAGGGTCACGTGACTCCACACACAGGGAAAAGTAATTAAAAAAAAAACCTGGAAAATTTTGATCGATTATAGGTTCTGAATGACGATTTCGATTATTCGCCCAACCCGTTTACATATTATTTTATTTGGTTATAAAAATATAATATATAAATAATATACAGTGTTTCCTCTAAGATTTTTGCCAGCTGTGGCGGCAGGCCTTTTACAGGGATCTACCAACTACCTATGACGTTATCATTGACAAATGTCATGAGCACAGTATTACAAGTCGAGATCGCATTCATGTAATACGAGCATGCAAATCTTTTTGCAGATTTTTTTTGTGCGCTCTAAAATATGTCTCCAACATTTATTAGATTGGCTAGGAATATTTATAAATGTCTCCAATAGACCTAGAGATAGGGCTGTGCAAAAATATCGATACATCTAACTATCGCAATAATTTCTTTTACGATAGTGTATCGATAGTCCAATCTCAGGTATCGATTCAAGTTGTGCCAAATGACCTCCTCCTCCGCTCCTGTAGATGTCGCTAACTTGCGATCAACAAAACGGCAAGTAATACGGTATCAGAAGTAAGCAAGAGTGAGAATAGCGGAAAATATAAAGGTGCCTCCAGCTTTTAGAGCTGACCTGTGGCTGCACTTTGGTTTTAACGCTGTACCAGGGAGTACTGAATTGGACAAAAAAATTCCATTTGTAAGCTTCTAATGAATTGAAATGAATGAAAAATAAATTGGAATTGGAATTTTTATTTGTCTGCTGACTTTATCAAGTTGTCAATATAATGTGACACACTAATACAAACTATTGCAATATGTCATAATATTTATTGTATCACAATTTATCGTGATATATTGTATTGGGACCCATGTATCGTAATATGTATCATATCGTGAGGCCCTTTGCCAATACACAGCCCTACCTAGAGAGCGGCATTAATGCTTCCTGAAGTAAAGTAAAACGGCTTTAAACTCCAGCAAGATAAAGTCTTTGTTTGTTGTATGCAGAACCATAGACCTTTATCTATAAATAAAGTATAATTATGGAAACTGTGTTCATTCTTACTGAAAGCTATACGTCGTGTTTGCTGGCCTCAGTCACGCACCATGCACCTGTCAGTCAGTCAGCATGTCACTGTAAAGGGTTAAACAAATAACGCTCAGCACTACTACGGTTACAGAAAAGGTTACACTGTTATAATTCACTTACATTTTATTACGTTTTGGTGCGATTTTTTTTTTTTTTTTTTTTTTTTTTTTTTTTTTATTATTATTTTTTTTTATAACCCACTATATACCCACTGTTATTAATGAGAAGCTGTAATGTAGCCGTGGTGGGATGAATTTTGGTGTGGCGCCCCGCCATGGAAGAATGAACGTAGCGAAAATGTTGATATATGGATTATTAAATATAAATAATAAATGTATAAATAAATGTTTTTTTAATATAGTATTTATTAAACTCATTGAATTTGGATGTGGTGTATCGTAATGCTAGTTACTGTATGTCATACATTTAAAGGTCCTGTGAAGTGCTTTGAAATTTGCATTTTTATTCGATGTTTGACGTAATCTCAATTGAAACATGAAGAGAGGGTGGGACATACTGTAGCTCCTCCGCTTTAAAAAAAAAAAACAGCCAATAGCGTTTTGTTTCATCACCTCTCTCCCAGTGAGAGTGGTTGAGCTCAAGTGCATCAAATGAAAAGCCAATGAGAAGCGTCCTGAAGGGGGCAAGGCATGTCCGATGCTAGAGAGCTGAAGGATGAGGTGATGTGAATAAAACCATTGATCCATTTAGGCAGAGGTGACAAACTACAAGCTTTACATGTTTATATCAGTTTTATATCTTCTAAATGCGAATTTTGTAACTGTTTTGGAGCACACTAGCATATAGATATTTAAAAAAACAATACTGATACCAACATCTAAAAAACTTTATTTGAATTTCATGGGACCTACTAAAAATAATATGGCATATTATGCAGCTGCTATACTGCTATTGTGAGCTGCTTCTCACAATAATTTCACCCAAAATGAAACATTTTCTAAATATTTATAAATGTGGCACTTCCACATTTGCGTTGTTGAAAAAAGGCAAAACTTTCTCCATGACATCAGACCTCAACCAGCTCTGAACCAGCAATAGCACTAGCTCTAAACTAGCATCTGGTTCATGTTGGTGGAAATATTGTAATATATATCTCGGATGACTTGGGGCTGAGTAAATAAACAGAAAACGTTCATTTTTGGGTGATCTACTCTTTTATGACCACCTTCCGGACTAGTCGGTTTTGACAATATGTCTTTCTGCTCATCGGTAGTAAACAGGGTCATCGTGCAGGCAGCTGGTTTTAGCCTCAGGCAGATACTGAATGCTACAGAGTGATTTTACAGCTTGCCCGTGAGGCTCAGACACATGTTTCACAGAGCTTTCAATGCCGCGACTCCCACTGCAGGCATCATATATTCACATCGTCCTCCAGTGCTCGCATCACCCACAGCTTCCTAGGGAATCACAGGAACCAGGCCAGCGGCATCTCTCAGCACCGGTTTATTTTTCTCATGTAGCCAATCTGTCTGAGGTCTTTGTGTGAGCGAGACAGGGACTGAGAGTGAGTTTCTTGGTTCAGCGTTACAGTGTCCCTCTGTGAACAGGCAGACTGACAGATGACTGCAGGCTCAATGGTGGTAGCAGCTAAAGAAGACTCTTGCGGCTATTGTTTATCAAAGCAATAAATAAAATGAAGGGAAAAAGCAGAATATTTTTGGGCAGATTTACTAAACATGGCAATTTACTGCAAGTGTTCAATCCTATAAAAGATTCATATTGTAGAGCAGAGTTTTGCAAGCGATCTAACCAATCATATGCAAAAATAAAATAAAATAATCCTAGCGGTTCATTTCATTAATTCCAATGTGATAATCCCTAATATAGTGTGAATTAGAATTTGTTTTTAGGGCATTAAATAATTGTGTGATTTACTCACTTTCCCTTGACTTTTTACCTAGTTTATCAGGTGTCGCCACAACCCAATGAACCACCAATTACTCTGGCTATTGTTTTACACAGCGAATGCCCTTCCAGCCACAACCCACTCTCCCATTCACAGTGAATTGACTACGGTGAATTTAGTTGATCAGATTTACTTGTACCGCACGTCTTTTGGATTTATTTTTTTTACCCTCATAGTTCACTGACAAGTTGTGTACAGTAAATATGCTCACATATTACAAGTGAGATTTTTGATTAATACTTTGTAAAAATGTAAATACTGTCACTCGACAGATAGAAGACAATGCAGAAGACATCTGTGAGCAAATCAAAGCAAAATCTGGTATAGCTTGACTAGTGTAACTTCATTCTGTTATAAATGAGTTCGTTTTTACTGTAAAAAGTTAATTAGAAAAATGTACACTGCATTAGTTAATACAAAGCAACGTTTTCTAGTTATGTTTAAATATTGTTAAATTAATAAGGAAGTACCCATGGCAGCTATATTTACCTTCGGCTAACTAGCCACAGTCTAGCTTGGTTTTTGGCCCTTCATAAGAAAAGGTTTGGGCACATCCTCTTACAAAAAAGTGAAAATAAATAACTTGCACTTTTGGAAGCAAAATAAATTATTTTCAATGTTTTTCATATTAAAAGTAGAAAATAAGCAGTATCTCTTCTTCTTGCAAGTTATGTAAACAAATATTTTAATGTAAATAATAATTTTAATTTTATAGAAAATATGCTGTCTCAAGGCATCTCTGGTGCAGCTTCCAAACATCGTCAAAGTAGTCCATCATCCTACTTGACCAGAGATCAGATGTGGCTGCAAAGGCTGCAGAAGTATACTGTAAATCAAGGCTTAACAGAGTGTGGTCACATGACTCCACACACGGCGGGGAAATAATTGAAAAAATCAACCTTGAAAATTTAGATGGATTATATTCTGAATGTTGATTTCGATTACTTTGATTAATCGCCCAGCCCTACTTTGAATTGTGGGGGAAACCGGAGCACTAGGAGGAAACCCACGTGAACACGGGGAGAACATACAAACTCCCCACAAAAAGGCCTCCTGGTTGGGACTCGAACCAGTGTCCTTCTTGCTATGAGGTGACAGAGCTAACCACTGAGCCACTGTGATGCCGATTGTATGATTTAATTTAAATTTAAAATTAAGGTCAGGCTCAGATGCACACACACACACACACACACACACACACAAAAACTTCATTGATATTTCACTGTATGTCTTTAGTAAAACCTGACAGTTTTTAATGTCTCAAAAGATTTGGGCTAGAGTAACTCTTGGGTGAAAATGATTTGTGCTGGTGTAAGCTGTAGTAAATCTGGCTCTATGTCTCAAAACTTTGGAAATTATGGGTTTATTTTGCATTTGAGGAAAAAAAGATGACCAGAAAAAAAAAATAAAAATTTGTCATTTGCAAAGGCTGCCAGTAACAGCTGATATGCTTGGGAAATATTTCAAAAAAGGAATCTGAGAAGACATGGGATTGACTGAAGTACTTTGTTTTTATAAGCTTATTTAAGTAGAAAACAGAGTGACTCTGGGTGCAGCTAAAGCTGATTGCATTATACCACTTAGAAAAATATATTTTGATCAAGCTTGCTTTTCTTTTAAAGCATTGCAATGTATCGTTTAAGTCATGTAAGTATAATTTTAGGAAATGGCTTCTTAATAGTCGAGTTTTGATGTAGTTGTTGTGGTTGTTTTTTGTCGTTCATTTGAGTATTGCGTTTAGTTTGAATTTGTATTTTTATTGGTATGGCCTACATATGTCTAAGGGACCACCAATGAAAACTAGTCTTTGGGCTAATTTAGGTACATTTATGTTTTTGGGAACGTTGATTCATGTACACTATCCCTTGTAGTGAAATAAATAAACCTAAATAAACATATATTTGATTGATTGATTGTATTTTCAAGATCAGGCAACCTTCCTCCTTCTGTTGTCCAGTTTTGGTGCATCTGTTTGAATTGTACCCCATGGTTTGTGGTACCATTGTGCTTTTCCTTTGCTACTGTAACTCATCTGCTTCAAGGTTTGATGTGTGTGTCTTTTCTGCAAACATTGGCTCTATTGGTTCTTTTTTTAAGTTACTGTTGCCTTCCTATAAGCTTTAACTATTCTGTTGGCAGTTATTCCCTGACCTCTGACATCAAGGCATTTTTACCTACAGAAATGTTGCCGACTGTACAACTTCTGACTTTACTCTCTAAACCCTAGATATTTTTTTGGGGTGTGAAAATCCCAGTGTTTGCCGTTTCTGACTCTGACCAGCCCCCTAGGCATCATCAACCATCCCATGTTCAAAGGCACGGAAATCACCCTTGTTCCTTATTCTAATACTCAACTATTAGCAATTGGTACCAGTGAGCTGAATAGAAGTATCAATGAGTACTGTTTAAAAGTTTGGAGGGTTTTCCCTCTAAAGGTAACGTCTATTTTAAAAGTCTTTACAGTCAGAGACAAACAGGAAACTAGTTTATCAACAGAGGGCCTTTAGGATGCTTAATGGCCAAAATAAAAGCACATTAAGATCACTGTGAAGTTCACATGTTTCTTAATTTGATATCATTTGCCAAGTTGTCACAAATCTGTCATGAATATTCAATATGCCACCCAGCCATATTAAATACTCATCAATCCACGGCTGCTGTGGCTCAAGGTCAATTGCAAGCATTTAAAGTGTCCACTTGTTCACTGCACACCCCTGAAACACACTCCCAGGCCACATTTTGTGTGTGTGTGTGTGTGTGTGTGTGTGTGTGTGCGCGTGTCATTTCTGTGGTGGGTTTGGAGAGAAGGCTGTCGTGATGGACCGGACTCAATTATCCTATAATCCCTTATGGAAATCTTTAAAGCAGAAAGACTAAAACCTCTCCTGAATTCAATTTAAATCTCATTCACTTTCCATATCCAGGTTGTATCGAGCTGTTATAGCTTCTTATCAATCATAATGAAACCCGCTTTTTCTCATTTTCTTCTGATTAACTCCTGCTGATTCAGCACCGGGCTGGACTTGACTAGTCTTTGATTTTTGTGAATGTTAGAGATGTAGAAAATGACATTTTTATAATGGACTAATCATTGATTGTAGGGGTGTGAAACTATATACCTGTATACTGGTCTCACTGTTTGGTTCAATTTACAATTTTTATGTCCTTGATGCATTCCATGATGGGCTGCATCCTCAATTTTCAATTTTACGTCACATATAATTTTATCACTACATACAAGCAGTAGGAAATATGAACTCAACCTTTAATTTTAAAGAAAATTTCTAAGAAAATGCTCTTCTTAAATGTGTATTACATAAGCAACACGTTCAGCAGTGTTATGCTGCTCAGTGAGTGGGAAAGTTGGGGGATTTTTATTGTATGCAGTGAGAACGGATCTTGGGTTCTAGTGTACTTTCAATGTTAGTGCACTGTATAAAATTATTAGTTGACTTGACTTAAAATGAGTAAACCAGTTGCCTTAAATTTTTTTAAGTAAATTAACTGTGCATAATTATAAAAATTAAGTTAAATCAACTTAACTGTTCCAAGTTACAATGAGTTTACTCCATTTTTTTAAGTGAAGTCAATTTATCGCTTTTAATGCTGAGTTCAGACTTTAGGATTTTAGTCTCAATATTTGACTCGCCTACAGGTTTTGAGAAATTTTGTTCATGTGAGTAACAATCACACAATGTGAACTATCAAAGGCGTGGTCTAAGAAAATCTCAGGTAAGTCGCCGACACTCGTGAGATATTTGGCGTGTAAAAAATTTGGACCTGTCGGCGATTCAAAATCATGTTGTGTAAAATGTGTTCTGATCGAAAATAACATTGGTAATTATATAAAGTTAAAAGCGCTTATTTTCGGTCTATTTGGACCCAAGCAATGAAGGAAAAACTAGCGGAAATTTGGCAGGAGCACCCGTGTCTTTTTGACGTGTCATCTGAGCAATACCACAATTGGGTCAAAAAAGAAAAAGGTTTGACAGAAATTGTTAATTCCCTTCAAAAACCAGGTGAGCAAAATAAGTACATTTTCTACCCCACTATAGGCTTCATTCTCATGATGTGGTTAATAGCAAAAGATATACTTCATGACCTTGTGTTGTTTCCATGTCACTTCTCGCGTGTTTGGTTGTGAGGCGTAGTTTGTGGACTGAGACAACGTTGTCAGCGATTCTTCCTATTGTAAAATCATGCAGTGTAAAACCCCTCGTCTCCGATCCATCCTTCGTTGTAAACACAGCACAAACAGAATGCTACCCCAGATAGCCATGCAGTGTAAAAACAACATCTGTGACACGACTACTTAGAAAAGTGTGTAAACCTGCTGCCTTATGCCGAGTTTAGACTGCATGATTTTCAAAGTAAATCACTTTTTACAATGTGAAGATTATCCCAGCAAACTCACAAGCAGTGAAATGTGTTCAGATGTAGACTTTTAAAATAGTTGGAGCATTGACTGTATAAATGGCCTCACCTACCTCACCATGCTGTTTGCACTCACGTTTTACCTCTCTTGCTGCTACCAAAACAAATGATGTCAGACAAAAATATGTATATCATAACCAGTTATGGTCCGTTACTAAAACTAATAGATACCAAATAATGCTGGGCTTCATTCGCATTGTGATGCACCACAGAAACGATTTTGACAACCTTATTTCAGTGAAGTCTAATGTCTAGTTTAATGTCAACATGTCTAGTCTGCTAATAACCCAAATCTATAACCTGTATTGACTCATCAGTAGGGCCAGATGGAATCTGCTGAAATTTTTTGCTATTTCTGTGGAGAATTTTGGTAAAAATCTGCGGATTTCTGCGGAATTATTTTAGGAGTATCGTAACTAAAACCTTAAAATGTGAAATAAAAAATAATATATTTGTAACTTTTATTTAATGTTTAAAATGCAAATCCAATTAGATTAACAGTAAATAGTTAACTGTAAGTAAATAAACAGAAGTAATGAGGGGCTAAAAATCTGCGGAAAATCTGTGGAATTCTGCGCGCACAGATTCCGTGTGGGCCTACTCATCGGCTAATCCTATTGAATAAGATTAATATGTCGGATGTTAATAACATCCTTTAATATGTCTCCCATGACAACTAAAGCTGGCAAAATAGTCCACTTGTTCTCCGCATGGACCCCGTGGGCCAGCCTGAACACCTGCCGGTGACCTACTTGCACTTGAAGCTTCTCCACGCTGGAGGTCCAGTGCCTAGACTGCAGCACTGCACAAGAAGTTTGGCTAGAGGAGAAATGGTCATCCCCAACTGAGCCTGGTTTCTCTCAATATTTTTTCCTTTACTTTCATCAAATGGTGAAGTTTTGTTCCTGGCCACTGGCTTGTTTGGTTTGGGACTTGTGGAGCTGCGCATCGATAGATTTGCTCTTCAGTGTTTGGACTTTCAGCAGTGAAAAAGTAAACCACAGCGAACTGAACTGAACTAAACTTAACTCTGAAATCTGGACTGACACAGCTTCAATTTGCTAGAACTTCTGTTAAGCTGCTTTAATACAATATATATTGTAAAAGCGCTATAGAAAATAAGATGAATTGAATTGTTTCAGTCTTTCAGTAAATTGAAATGAATTCAAAAAAAAAGTCAATATATATTATATAAAATATAAAAGTTTGCCTTAGATTGAGATGAAAATAAATTAGAGTTAAATAAAAATATTAAAAAATATGAAGAAAAAAACAAGCAATAAAGAAATAATAAAAGCTATAGGCAAATCAGGGCTCGAAATTGCGACCATTTTGGTCGCATATGCACCCGAAATTTAATCCTATGCGACCTCATAATATATTTGGGAGCATTTGTGCTCCTGCATATAATGGTTGTAGTGCGTCTTGTTTCGAATTATATTTTTTTTCTAAAAACGTGCTGAATTGGACTTCCTTGCCGCGATATTGGTTTATATTAGCTGTCAATCACTCAAGGCTTTCCGCTGTCAGATAACAGGGAGCTTAAATGTGCGCCTGCAGAGATCAATCGAGTGTTTTCGGAGAAGGTGCCCGAATCTCGATGCGTTGCGTTCACTGTGTTTAGCGCAAATGTCCGCTAAATGTAAAATCCAACACTGTACACATCATCGCCAAAGAAGCTCGCCTTTACTAAGTTTAAACTGAATCTGCGGCTCATAACAAAGAATGGTATTTGCGCCGGTGGTCATCACAAGAATCCTGCTTTGTCTGCTTTTATATTGCGGCTTTTCCACAAACACAGAAAAATGAAAATCACCGCATAACGAGACTGAGCATTTAAAATGACACAAACCAAAACCTTTAAATAGTGGTAGAAGTGAAACTTTTCTTACTTTCTTTGGTCCATTCTTTCTTGAGATGTATATAATTTTTTTGTTTAGTTACTGATGACTGCTTTGCAGCTTTCAGCATTGAATTGAATGATTTATTATCTTACGTTTGTTTTGTAGCAGAAATATTATTTATTAAATTGACATGCATAAAAAAACAATAGTGCAAAATAAATATTTCTTACTGCAATGCTTCATTTTTGTTTGATGCAAACCATAAATTTATTTTTCATAAAGTAACAGCAGGACCTTTTACAGTACATAACTCACATTCAAGCACATTCAGGGCAGCATGATAATGACAAATGTAATTCATTGTAAGTATTATTGTCATCATCGTCATCATTAATAGCATTTTATAATTATTAGACATTAATTTTGGAATTATTGCAGATATCATTAAGTCATCACAGCATTAGTTAGTTGTTTCTGGTTTTTGTTAGTCCTGATTGAGGTTGTTTTCAAATACAATAAATGCCTTAATATACAATTTGCAGTGGTGCTTATTCATTTTTGGTGGGTGCGCCTAAATTTTTCTTGTGCTCCTAAATTTTTTAAGTTGGGAGCACCGGTGCTACCAAGTAAAAAAGTTGATTTCGAGATCTGAAAAATAAAAAAAATAAAAAACTGACAAAATAAAATGACAAACAAAATGACAAACTCACAATGAAAATGTATATAAAATATATAGCATGCAAACTAATTAGAATTATTAATTACATTTATTATTAATAAAAACGTACTACAATACCATCTTAGTGAAATTATTAGTGACAAAATAAAAGTAAAAAATGTTAGAATCCCCCCCAAAAAATGGAGTAAGTGCTTTATTCCAAGATGCACCTGTAGGATTTCAGATGGCTAAAATTTATTAATTTAACAGATATAATGTTTTTTTATGAGGCTGTATGTGAATAGGAAGGGAGTTGTCAGAACAGGAAGTGATCTCCTTCTCTTCCTGCCTCCAAAAGTCGAGGCCAGAGACATGACAGCATTCCCAGAGCAGACAAAAAAATCCCAAGAATAAATATAGATTTCTTTACTTTTGTATTGATTGGTTGTGAATTGAGACATTTTTTTTGCTAAGCCAGTGGTGAGGAATGGACAGAACTGGGTGTGTTTGAAGGACTTGTGAGATGATGGCAGCAGAGATTAATGTGTGTTCATGTGAGAAACCAGGCTGCCGTATCCAAGAACGCATTTCTCGCTCCACTCAAGGGATGTGCGCTCAAGAATAGCACTGACCTGCTTCGGTTCTTTTCTTTCTTTGTGAGTGAGAGTGTGTGAGTGTGAGAGAGAGACTCCTCTGACAACTTCCTGTGAGCATAATGTCCAAATGTGTCATTATGAAACTGCACAGTCTTGACTAGTTTATAACACTTCAAATGTTGAGTCATTCAGTAAGTCAGTCAACCTTGCCATGAAAAAAAATTAAGTTTTCACCAAAATAGAGAAACCATTTCTACATTTTTTTTTTGTGTGTAAGCAAGTATTTTACAGTATTTTAAAAATACTCATAAATGTATCTGTCAGAGTTTAAAACTATTATATTTAATTTGTCAATCACACAGGTGTCACATCCATAAAGCATCATTTTCCTCATTGAAAGTATAAAAAATGTTTACAGATTGATATTTTTCTGGTCCCTTAATTTTGTGGTCTGTGAAAATCTAAACAGATGGTTCAATATAATGTTAACGTATACTTTCTATGTGAATTTATGTTTAGAGTTTTTACTGCAAATGGCACATTCATAACGCTGGAATTGCTCATATATATATATATATATGATGGCCATTATAAAAGTATAACATACTATGAGTTTATACATTATTTGAAATAAATGCAACCAATCAGTCAAATGTGCAGAATCAGTGTACTTGGTTACATTAATTAATATATTAACCTAAATCTTTGTGAACACGTTACCAAAACACAATACCTTAGAACAAGTAATAGATTCAAAACACCAAAGTCGGGGAATATGCCATGAGATATAGACAACAAGATGAATTAAACATTGCGTTTTACAAATATAGTGAGATTAGATCCAGTGGTAGAACCTTGATGAACAGTTCGACATGCACAGCTCTCATCTGGGTAGATGTGCTCAAGCACCTGCTGACTGCCTAGAGCTCAGACCTCCGCTTACGCTGCAGTGCATACCAGAGTGTGTGTGGTCACGTGATGTGCGTTTTCAGTGGTACAGTGTGGACTGAGAGCTGTTCAGAAACGCTAGGAGAAACCCCTGTGTGGACGCAGATAGTTTTTATTCAAAAGCGCCATTTTAAAACTAATGCATTTTATTAGTGTAAACGGGGTCATTGCAAATGGTAACCATAATTGAGTAAAGATGCTAATCAAATTTATAAACATAACTGGAATATTGCATATAAGACATGTAAATAAAGCAGCATTTCCATCCAAGTAGTCAAAGAGAACAAAATCCTTAATTCCTGATTAACTGGCGCCAAATATCAACAGTAAAAACTGAATTTCCTGTAATAGGTTTACTAAATGACTTGCGCCTCAGAAGACAGTATGCCAACAGGCAATGAATGCATGCTGGCGTTCAAAAGAGGTAATTAATAATATAATAACACTAATACTGGTGTTTTAAAATGACCAAAACAACATTTTAGATGTTTTACAATGTGCTCAGCCTACTCGTTTATGCAATTTTTTTCTTTGTGCATTTTCAAAATTAATGCGCATCTTGGCGTTTCTATCAACCATTTTTTTTATGCGCATATCCCAAATATGGATAAAAATAGGTGAATGGAAACATGGCTACTGTAAACCTTTCAAGTGAAATTGAAACATTCAAGAAGCAGACATTTTGTCATTTGTAGCTTAAAAGTTGTATTGTTATTTATACGAGGAAGACGATATTTTATTTCTGTGCCTGTGTGCTTTTGGACTCCTCAGAAAGCCATAGAGTAATTTATATTGCACCAAATTATATAGTGCTAAATGATATTATTGTCATTTTAAGACTTTTTATTCCATTCATTATATAATGCCAGAATGACAATATAATAGCATCACAATATAATGCAAGTACACCTTTCCTAAGAACACATAATTTTTTATTATTATAGTATTTTTATTCTCAAGAATATTTAATTTAATTATAGCAATCAATTATAATATTTTTATAATCAATTTTAACAATTGAATGATTAGGCATTGAAATCAGAATTGTGAAAACGCATATTCCAAATAAATAATAATAAATGTTAACACAAAAAAGTGCAAGGTTAAAGTACAAGAGGCTGCGATATCTGCTACCAGATCTATTTTCATTTGCCGAGACATCCACATGAAAATATACGGAAGTAATTTCTAGTTAATACTATAGTGATTTATTTATTTTTTATTTTTATTTTTTTTTACCATACCGACACTGACACCTCCAATAGAGATGGAGGTGCTGCACAATCAGCTAAAATGTTGCTAGAATTGTTTTTTGTTTGTGGGCGATATATATTGCATCACCAAAAGTGGTTGAGGTCTTGTCCATGTGATAAGTTGATGTATTGATTATTGTGACAGGCCTATTTGTATCTTATGTGATATTGATTTATTGTTGTAATTAGTTTGTTATATTCTTATGTAGATGTACTCCCCTATGAAATCATCCCAATCAAAATCTAAAATTGTCAATTTGTTACAGATAGAGCTATTTAAGTCATCTGGAGAAATTGTATTCATATTGCAATATATATTTTTTCAAATACCATTTTTAAATGTTTTCAAAATACTTTTTTTTCTGCATGATATTATTTTCTGCATGATTTCTTTGGTCTTTATTCACACCATTTTTCCGTAATTGTTTTATGACTTATGACTTTTATGACTTGCTCAATTTATTTATTTATTTATTTTTAAATTACAAAAATCTGGATTAATAAATTAAATATTATAATAATAATAAATAAAATTAATAATAAATAAAATATTAGTAAAAGCTTATTTGTAGCCGTATAAAAGTCTTTACTGTCACAACTGTAGTGTGAAGTTGAAAAAAGTAAATACTTAAATGTAATATTATAAATATCTTATTTTTATGTACACTAAGGTAAATAATCAGTACAAATAAATAAATGCAGTGGTAATTGTCCAAATAAAAATTAGATATATAAAATTCATGTTAATAATACATGGAATTGCCATGGTAATTGTACAAAATAACATGATATTATGTAGTATGTTAGTTTATTTCTTCTTTGCTTCATCTTCGTACACTGTCTATACTGAACGCTAATGTATAGAAGTGCTTCTGCAGCACTATATGCTAGCTTGCCCTGCTTTAAAGTGGACAGCTGGTTGGATTGGCACTATTTAAAGAAAAATGTGTTCCTGTTAGTTTATGTTCTTTGGCGGTGACGCTTTTGGGCCATCATGTCCTTTATTATATTTTTTTTTCTCCAAATTGAGGGGAAAAAGAGAGGAAAAGGGTGGGGCAGAAAAGTTTCCCTCTTTCTTTTGTACTGTATTTTCCATTTTCACACTTCTGCTTGTTTCTGTCTGTGTTGATGCTTCCAAATAAGGCCTCGAACAAAATGTGCTCTTTTTTTTCAAGTGTGATGTTCATTTTGTGGGTCAGTTTGGTCCTTGATCAGCATTTTGGCTTCTGATTCTGCATAAATGCAGGATTGACCTTGGAACAGTTTCTGCTGAACTCTGTTGTGTTTCTCGCAAAGCCACATGGGTTCATTTTTGACAGTTATTAGAGACCGAGCACTGGTGGTGCATAGACCCTATTGGAATTTCTCCTTTCTTCTTCTTTCTTCTTCTTCCTTTCTCTTCTTCTTTCTTCTTCTTTAGAATGAATCACATTTTTGAGGGTCTAAATATGCTACGTTTCATATAGGTTTCAGAAGTGGGTGTGGCAAAATGACTCTACAACGGGATCTAGAGTTTTCGCCAAAGGGCGTGTCCATGGCAGCCTCTCAAACTTTGTTTTGCCACAAAACAGGAAGTTGTTATAGCTCAGGCATGCATAGTCCGATCTGCCGATCTGAATCCTGTTTAATAACAGTCCTGACCTGAACACGTTTACATGCCAATATCAAGTTACAGTCATATCCCCACCTGCTGGCAACATGAAATGATATGTTTTACACTGTAACAAACTCCTAGAAATTTATATCAGATTGAATTCAAGTTGTCAGTATTCTCTATAGGCCTTTGCGATGTGAAATTGTGAAGATCTAGAGTTTTCGCTGACAGTGTATCGCCATGGAGGAGAAAGTACTTATGACTAGGGCTGTGCAAAAATATTGATTCATCTAACTATTGCGATAATTACTTTTACGATAGTGTATCGATAGTCCAACCTCAAGTATCGATTCAAGTTGTGCCAAACAACCTCCTCCTCCACTCTTGTAGATGTCGCTAACTCGGGATCAACAAAACGCCAAGTAGTACGGCATCAGAAGTAAGCAAGAGTGACTATGTCAGAAAATATAAAGGTGCCTCTGCCCTCCAGCTTTTAGATCTGATGTGTGGCTGAACTGGTTTTAATGTTTTTGTTGTAAAATATATCTTTTGTGATTTTTAATTTGAACAATTTCTCTTTTTCTTATGTGTCTTTCTCTAGTGATGGCAGCTATCCGTAAGAAGCTGGTGATTGTAGGAGATGGAGCCTGTGGAAAGACCTGCTTGCTGATTGTGTTCAGTAAAGATCAGTTCCCTGAGGTCTACGTGCCCACAGTGTTTGAAAACTACATCGCTGACATAGAAGTGGACAGCAAACAGGTTAATTATTATTAAACAGTGTTGTGCATATGTGCGTTTATTTTAATGTTGTTGACATGTCAGATTTGTTCAGTTTGTGGATTTTGTTGAGTGCAAAATTTGTGGCTCACTTTTAAGGGCATGGTAAGGAGTGAAATATTGTTGTTGTTTTTTTTAGAGAATAAAATATGGCCTTATTACTGCAAACTTGTTGAAATTCGAATCTGGTTTGTAGCATACCAAGAAGACTACTTTTGTGTTAATAGAACAGCAACTCCTATTCAATGTTATTTAGTGATGCATTTTTGTAGGTATGTTTGCTTAGGTTTTAGTGTGATTTTGTTTTGTACTTCATTTTACTTTGTTGTGTTTTATATTTACTTATATTATATGTAATTAAATTACATATGCTTTTAGATGTATAAAAATATAAGATCTGAACT
>CAIGQZ010032240.1:3736406-3769946 GCA_903798205.1 Danio tinwini | reverse complement strand
ACAATATTTCACTCTGATCTCACTCTGATATGCAGTTAAAATGAGGACATTCACTGAGTGGTTCTGTCACTGTTTAATCCTGTGCATGAATATATGATATATAATGTCACATGCACTGTAATGTGTTTTATAATCATAGTTAATTGATAATAAATGTTCGTTAAGAGTTGCGTTTTTGTTGGAGGAACAGCTGTGATGATGAGGGGAGCGCCGAGGAAACAGTAGATGGGGAAACCCGATTGGTATATGATACAAATGTTTCTATAGCAAAGAACTGCAAATATGCAGATATTATAACAATCTATAGATAAACACACCTTCTGCTCTCACTCTGCAAAGCTGTGGTTTGCTGATTAAACGAAAAACGAGTTGAAAATGGAGGAGCGGAAGTCTGCCGCCGTTTTCATATCAAATTTAAAGGGGACTGAGGTGATCATTTAGTAGTGTACAGTTTATGAGGAAATCGCAAAACATTTAGAGGCACTGAATAGAAATATAAGGGGCTAAAGCGATGCCCATGCTTTTTAAAAATAATTTTACCTCAGTGTTTCAGCGAGACATCATTTAGTTGATTTGTTGTCGTTATCAAAAAACTCCCAAAATTTTCTCCCAGCTGCTGCGGTCGTCAGGGGGCGGGGAATGGCGCAAATTAAACAGAAATGCACTGATTGCAACAAATAAGATGCAAGTAAAAAAAACATTTGGTATACAGTTAAAGGGGACGCAAATACACGTAAATTAGGGAAGTCTAACCAGAAAAACAAGTGAGTATACCGAGGGTATACGCAATTATTGATCCTTAGAAGTCGTAATACCCAAACCGCTCATGGAAAAAAGTAGGCATACTGAGTATACGTGCGTATAGCCCGACTACACCACTGCTTTCAACATCCGTGCAGGTGTGTTGGGGCAAGTTGAAGCTAAAATCTGCAGGACACCAGACCTCCAAAGTTTGGACACCCTTGCACTAACCTATGCATTATTACACTGTTGTCCAAAATACTTGATTCTGATTGGTCAGTCGTGGCATTTCGAGGTATGTTTTCCAAGACAACCTTTGAATAATGACACAGGCTCAACACATCCATATACTTACACCCACATTCATATATCTGTTTGTCTGTCACGCCACCACAATAATATGTAGGTTAGTGAATGATCCATTCAGCAGCTTTTGTTTGTGTCAGCTTTGTGTTTTTGACTCTTTTGTCGACTTAAATAATATTTAGATTAGTGTATGCTACATTCAGCTGTTTAGTCACCTTTCCATTTAATTAAAGAACTAACAAACTATTACAGTTCTGAACAATGTTTTGTGTCTAGTTTTTATGTTTTGTAGTAAGTAGCCTTGTAATAAGTAGGATAAAAGACCTCAAGGAGGTTGTTTTTGCAGAATAACGCCTTCAATTCATGTTGGGCTGCTGATAAGCCTGTCAGGCTTTATTCTATGATAACCTTCTTAAAGTTCTTTATCCCTTGCATAACATGTCTTGTAATGTCGTGTCTGACCAATCAGAATCAAGTATTGCAGAGAGCCATGATTTTTTTTTAAACAATGGTGAAAATGTATTCAACTGAAAGCATTTGCTTGACATGCCACAGAGGTTCCAGCTGTCTATCAGGAAGTATCGTGAAGAATAGTTTCCATAGTTTTTGCACAACCAGGTTGAAAACTGTATTGTTGAGGAATTGAGTTGAAATATGAGACATGTAAAGACAACAGGAATGTAAATGTATTTAGATATTATAAAGTAATAATGCATATTTATTTGGGCTTTTAGGATGTATACTGTAATATGCTTTGGCATATCAAAGCAGTAGTTAACATTTTATTCCAAAAAAATGTTCAAAACATGCTATTAAACACAATATATCACTGCAGATGTAATGGAATTGTTCAATTCTATACACAATACTGTTTTTTTTGTCCCCGTTTTTTTTTTGCGAAGGAAAGCTGGAGCAGATTTATCTATGAGCAACACACTGCCTTGTTTAATTTCTAAATGAATCTGTTGTTGAACAAATCTTTTATGTCAGTGATTTAATTATAACAATAATAGCTTTGTTTTTAAATGAATCAGCATTTTAGTGTTTTGTTATGGTCACCAAAGCTGCATTTATTTGCAATTATTGTATTTTGTTTCCGTGATGTGCAGTCTCTAGGGTGACATGATCCTTCAGAAATAATTCTGATTTAATGCTCAATCGTTTTATTATAATTATCAATGTTAAAACGGTTGCAATACTTGATTGCTAACACTTTACAAGGGTTCATTAGTTAATGTTCTTTAACCATTATGTGCTTTTGGGAATGTTTTTATCCACTCTGGGGTGATTTTGTGTCTTAATTTGGTCACTTTTTCTGTGTTTTAGCTAGCTGCATGATTTTTGGTAACATCTTATTTGGACATATTTTGAGAAAATGCTTTGAAAATTTTAAAGAACTCTATACACTCTGGGCTCCAAAAAAATCCGGACTGAAGTTGAGTACCAGATTATGCAAAAAAATTGAAGAAAATATTTATCTGATGCATTTTTACAGCAGTATAAATTTTTACTACCCTTTTGTCATGTTAGGGATGAACGCATACATTAGAAACTGCTGTAAAAATGCATCAGATAAATATTTTCTTCATTTTTTTTTGCATAAATCTGGTACTCAACTTTAGTCTGGATTTTTTTGGGAAGAGGTAACATTTGTCATTTTTACTGTCGATCATCAGTTGGCACCATTAACCCTTCAGATAGGCCTGTGCAAAAAAAAAAAGCTTAGTTTCTGGATTTTTTTATGGAGTATAAGAGCAAATTAAAGAGTGTGTTTGAGTGTAAGGCTGTACTCACACTATGTACAGTTGCCTTGAACCGGGCCAAAGCACGCTTGTCCCCCCTCCCGTCTCCCCCGACGGCCCGCACTCGCATTACAGTCAGGCCTGGGCGCGCTTACGTCATCGATGACACGCTGTTCAGTAAGCGCTCTCGCTCAGCACAGTGGAGATTTCTTTTGTTATATCGTTTAAGTCGTTTGATATGCGGTGACACGCAGTCTAATATTTCGCCGAACAGATCAGCCACTTTTGACGCTCATAAACAATCCTCGTGCTGCAGGAATTAGGAAGTTTGCTGAAGGCGCAACTGACGTGCAGTGAGGGATTTGCATCTTTAATAAACTACGACAGTTTGCATTCATTGAACAGTATGAATGATTAATTAACCCATATGAAACAGTCCCTTAAAAGTCACGTCTCTCTTTCAGTTTTGGGCTTAGGCATGCTTGCACTCACACTGTAGGCGTACCGCGCCTGAGCCCAAGTGAACCGTGCTCAGGCCCACCTCTTCCAACTGGGCCAGGGCCACCCAAGTGAACTGTGCCTGAGCCCGATTCGGAGCGCTCACACTTCTTAAACGATCCAGGAATGGGGCCTGGGCACGGTTCGGATAGCGTAGTGTGAGTAAGCCCTAAAAGTGACCTTTAAGCACTTCTGCACCTTGATGTGTCTGAGAAAATCTAAATATGCATCTCAGCTCTCTCAGAACTACATGGAGAAAATAAAAAATCTAAACTGTGCATTTATGCACCATCAAATGTGATTATAATAGAATTCAATAGAGCAAAAGCAGCCACCAACAGTAAATCAGGGAGAGAAAAATTAAATCTAACAATGCTTCAAAGCCAATGTTGATACTAATCAATTACACGTCCAAGACTGTAATAAAAGGACTCACTGTAATATAACAATGACTTTTTATATTTTTGTGTTTTTTATTTTTATTTTTTTACCAATTCAGTGACATCATTTACGAATTTGGCAATTACAGTGTTAAAATCCTCTACTTTTCTGAACAATTTAGTTGTTTTGGTCAGGACTGAGGTTGATTAACAGATTTATGCATAAAAAATATTTATCTGATGAATTTTTACTGCAGTTTAATTCAATGGATGTTTTCATCTTTAACATAACAAAAGGGTAGTAAATTTGAGCAGTGCACAAGGGTTAATGTATTTACTAACATGAACTATTGGACAATCCATGTACTGTACAGCATTTATTAATTATAGTTTAACATTTACTAATATATTAATAAAATCTAAATAAATGCTTGTTAACAGTAGTTTTTACACCGTGAGTTAACAAGAACTAACAGTGAACAACTTCATTTCCATTAACTAACATTAACAAAGATGAAAACCTTATGTAATAAATGTATTGTTTATTGTTTGTTCATGCTAGTACTGTAAGTACTTGAACCAATACAACCTAATTGTAAAGTGTTACCACTTCATTTACTTTTTCTGGAATCTGTAATACAGTTTTCAGGGTTCTTGGATGTATACAAAGTTCAATAGAAGTTATAGAACAGAATGGAACTAAACTACAAATCTTTTTATTACATGCCTTTACTCTAATTCTTGAAACATGTTGAAACTTTTTTTGAAACATCTCCTTGATAAAAGTATGTATGGTAATCTGCATATTGTTAGCAAAATGAAACTATAGAGTGAGGAAGTTTATTTGCTAAAAGAATGCTGCCTTTTATCTTATGTGTGTGTTTCAGGAACCTGTCAAACCAGAGGAGGGCCGCGACATGGCCAACAGAATCAGTGCATTCGGATACCTGGAGTGTTCTGCAAAAACTAAGGATGGAGTTCGAGAGGTATTTGAAATGGCCACCAGGGCGGCGCTGCAAGTCCGCAAGCGCAAGAAGAGAAGCGGCTGCTTGCTGTTATGAGCGACACACTGAAACACATGCGCACACACACATCTCCTTGTACCTTTCAGCAACTGATCACAGGAGAAACCTACAATACCTACCACAACCCAGGTGTGAATGACAGGCAAATATTTATAAAAAATCTGCAGTGTGTGTGTGTGTGTGTGTGTGAGTGAGTGTCAGTAACCAATACCTCTCCATTCTGCCATCTTTCTCTTTACTTTTCTTTTCGCCAGCATACCTTTCTTCCTTCTCTGGGCGAAAGACTGATTCATTTTGTATATGTACATAAATCCTTTCTGTCTCTTTCGATTCTGGTTTACAGTTATTCTGTGCCTCTGTATATGATGCTCAGTGATTTAAGTTTAAAAAAACAAAACAAAAGCAAATATACCTTTATCATTCATTTAAACTGCCAGTTTGAGCTATGTCTTTCATTTATTTGACTGATGACTGTGTTGAAATGCTGGCTTATCCTGATTGTAGTCAGAATAGATGCTCTATTACTTTCATATTAATGAAAACAGAATTGTGAGGAATAGAAGTACAGTTTGTTTGATTAATTTGACTTTCTTCCATAAACATAAGTATTGTTTTTTTAGCTAATGAGTTTTTTTCTTTTTTAACCCTCACTTAATGTCTTTAGCTGGCTGAAACTGAGTTAGCAATTAGAGGTGTGAACCTACACTGGTCTCACGGTTCAGTTCGGTTACGTTTGTCATGCCATCGATTCAGTTCAATTCGATATCTCGGTGCATCACGGTGCATTGACGATTCTTTCCATACACCGTTATATATTCTCTTTACAGCACAGCAATTCTTGTATTAAAATTTATAAATATATTTATATACTATTTGTAAAACAATTTTGTTCTTTAATACAAACAGTCAGATATATAAACTGTACCTTTAAACAACACAAGCATTTATAGCAAATAAGCAAATATAAATACACCCCTTTGATTGGTCACGCGCTCAACAGAAAGGGCTGCGATTGGCTCCTACACGCTGGCGGGCGCTCTTCACAGATGCACTAATGGGCCACAGTGAGAGAGAGAGAGAAATGGAGATTACTTTCATTCTCTTAATCGCCGTGTAATAGGGGCTTTTGCTGTAAGTGTCAGTGAAACAGTGTTCAGCAAACACACACGCAGTGAAATTGTGCAGTTTCTGAGTTTTTACGCAGTTAGAGTGCTGTAAATACTCATGCTCGCCTTCCTCGCCATAGTATGCTACGGCGACATAGCGCATGTGAGATAAATGACGTCAGTACATAACCGGTTATGATTATTACTGAACCGATACCGAATTGTCCGTGTCTGCATCGCGGTGCACTGAAGAAACGATTAATTTTGACACCCCTATTAGCAATACGTGCTAACTGAATTAGCTTAGTCTGCCTGTCTGATTAGCACAATATGTATGCCAAAGAAAGCGAGAGAAAGATTGCGGTAGTGTTACAATTTTAGAAGTGACATGAAATCAGGACGATTTATCAGCTTTAGATCATACCTGCTCCAAAAAAAAGTCTGTCTGTCTTTCTAATTTCAAATGAATGAGTTCCCTTCCTCATGAAAATTGAACTATATTTTTACTACAAATAAAACCAAAAAAAATGTTGTTACTGGAAGTTGACTACAAACTACAAACCATGGCTTTGCTACACCAATAATAGTGGTGTTTATAGTGACCGTGGGTAAAAATGATAATCTGCCAATATATGAACATGCTCGTTAAACAACATTTGAACTATTATAACCCAAGGTCTGTAACTTTTGAAACTTTCAAAAATGAATCAAAATGCACACATACCACTGAATCTGTTCCTTTTTTTTTAGACCGATAAGGTTTTTGGAATAATTGAAGGTTCTGGTCTACAGTTCAGTTAAAGGGTGCTCCGCTATGATATCATGTTTTAAACTTTAGTTGATGTGTAATGTAGCTGTGTGGACATAAACAACATCTCTGAATCTAATATGCTTAAGGTTCAATGCAAATGGAGACATTGGCTTTTACAGAGTTAGCTTCGCAAAGCCTACAGCGAACAAAGTTTGGGGACTAAAAAAAAAAATACATCAGGGTTAGTGAGATCACTAACGCTTTGGGTTACGCATATTCAACACGCTAATACACTCGTGCAGCAAAAGGATGTGGCCAGAGGCGCTGTAGTGTTATAGCAGAGAAAGCTAAAATGCTGTCCAAAAGCTGCTATTTCCACAGAGCTTCTACTGTTTCTTTATTTGGGCTTCCAAAGGACACGACACAAAGAGAGTTTAATTTAAATTATGTTCCAATGAATTATAAAAAATATATAGCTAGCATTTGACATAGTACAGCTTCCAGAATCTCTCCCAGTTCAGTGTTGGATTCGGCTAAAATCTCTTCAAAGAAGGAGCAGCTTCAACCATGGTAGAAGAAGCTGTGGATTGTGAGCTACAACCTGGATGTATTTTTATTTGTGAAAATGTATAAATTATGTGCATAGTTTCTAGCGTTAACCGTATGTTGTAGTGAGGATGTAAACAACCGAAAATGCTGTTTGGCACCAGTAACAATTTAGCTACAAATGTATATTTATCCGTCAAATCGCTAAAAAAACACCCACAATCTTCAGCTCAGAAGCGCTGCAGTGTTTCTCTATGAGGCCGCTTTCCTTATGGTCTACATCTGAAATAACAAACCCGCAAAAGATATGTGAATGTTATATATTACTTACACATGCTTATAACTCAAATATACATTAAAGACGCTTGTCAGATTTTATTTTAGAGAGCAGGCGTGATGTTCAGCTGTGTCATTTTCTGTCTGATTCAGGCACAAACTGATACAGCTAACAGCTTTTGTGACTGACAGTAAAAAAGCCGTGCTTGAAGCGGTGTGACGATTTTCCTAGTGACATGGAACCAAACTGTGAATCACAGCACATTATGTTAGCTGACCAGTCAGAGCCGCTTGAGGGTGGGCTTTCGGAGGAAATATGATTGTCGTTTTCATGTTGGCTGAATAGTTGTTTATAATCAAAGTAAGATGTATGAAAAAATAATGTGATTTTCTTTTACAAATGAAGGCACACAGTGCTTTGCACCTATAAACACAACCAAGCCTTATAAATAAACTCTGGACCAGCCCTTTAAAGGTATAGGGTTTGTATGTGTAATGGAAAAAAATCCTTGTAAAGGCTTGAATTTTAATCTAGTGTTTTCAAAGTTTAAAAAGTGTTTCAATTTTGGATACATTGCTTGAGATGGCTTGAAAATGTAATTGTGTTGCTTTTATGATCATTTATCTTACTAAATGGGTAATAATAATTGATTTTTTAAATAAGATCATTTAAATCCAACGAGGGTGTTCGCTTAGGTTTCCTCCGGGTGCTCCGGTTTTCCCCACAAGTCCAAAGACATGTGCTATATGTGAATTGGGTAGGCTAAATTGTCCGTAGTGTATGTGTGTGAATGAGTGTGTGTGTGGATGTTTTCCAGTGATAGGTTGCAGCTGGAAGGGCATCCGCTTTGTAAAACATATGCTGGATAAGTTGGCGGTTCATTCTGCTGTGGCCATCTCAGAATAATTAAAGGACTAAGCCGAAAAGAAAATGAATGATTGAATAAATCCAATTAGCAAAGCATAGATCTACAAATGCTGTGTTGCATTCTACTTTTAGACACATACACGCAAACTTCTCTTATCACTATGCTTTGGGGGGATCCCTGCTGCCATTTTCAAGTGTGTTCCACCTGGGAAAAGTTCAGTTTAACTGGACAAACCCTCAACTGCTAGATTTTGACTGAGTGAGTGAGTCTACTTCATACAGTATGTACACTCCAGGCACCTATTTGTTCCACAGTTCAGTACGATTGTGATGTCACAACAGCAGCTTCCTTCCACAGTGCATAGTAGTTTCTAAATGCCTAAAGGCTTACGGTATTCTATTTAAACCCATGTTCTGCCAGTGGACACTTGTGTAACATAGTCAACAACTATGGGAGAAGTTAATGAGGGAATGGCATAAAACATTTGTACTGGAACACAGCCAAAATATCAAATGTAAAAACGGCTTTACCATTACACATGGGCTGTGTTCAGCTCCGCTTTTAGACAGGGCCTCGTGAACTTCCCCAAGCACTTCCTCTCAAGAGAATCCCCGTTGCCCTTTTGAAGTGTGTTCCACTTCATCAAGTCAGTGAGGGAAGTTTTTACTTCAAGACAGATGCTCAAGCCCCTGATTTCTGGAGGGACACTGGCCTTGCAGTCCAAACCTACATGCCTTTTCCTTGATAACTCGCTTCTATCTCATTGACATGGGTTTAAGTGGGCTGAAATAGGTTTAAATGCAATGCCTTAAACCTTTGAGCATGGAAATTATATGCACTGCAAATGCAAGCTGCTGCAGCCATATTGTATTGTGGACCATATATGGTGCCAGGATTGTTCATATGAAGTAGACTTGCCTCCTTGGTCAAAATAAAAGATGTGAGGGCCTGTTGATTAAATCATCCCTCATCTACTTGCCAAAGTGAAACACATTTCAAAACATGACCCTGGGCCACAAAACATGACCCTGGGCCACAAAACAAGGTCAGTTTTGTTGAAATTGATATTAGATGTATTTCTGAAAGCTGAATAAATCATATTTACATTAATATATAATTGTTTGGATAGGACACTATTTAGCCTAGATCAGGGGGTGCCCAAACTTTTTCGTATGAAGGGCCAAAATCCAAAAATTATTGAGAGCTGCGGGCTGAAAATAAATATACCAAACTATATTACATTAAAGTTGCCATGCAGAATTTAAACCAGTGAAACCTTTCATTTCAGTTAGCTTTTTTGTAAAAGAAACCAATAAAAGGTAACGTCAAATTTGAAATGACAATCTCTAAAACATTCTCATCATTCTCCCTCTCTTTTCAGATGGGATGGAGGGCCAAATCAAAGGTTAACTTGGGCCAACTTTGGCCTGCAGGCCCTAGATACAACTATTTGAACATTTGGAATCTGAGGGTTAAAAAAAGAATAAGAAATCGCCTTTAAAGTTTAGTATATTTACAGCTGGGAATTTACTAAATATCTTCATGGAACATGTCATTTACTTCATATTGTAATGATTGTTGGCAAAAAGGAAAACAATCATTTTGACCCATACATTGTTTTTTTGGCTATTTCCAAAGAGGAAGTGCTTGAAGTTTACAAGTGTCTGTCTAAAAATGGAGTGGAACGCAGCCCCCGTCTACTTCATATGTACACTCCAAGCACTTATATATGCCATGATACAATACAAATGTGATATTACCAGAAGCAGATGTCATATAGTGTTCAAGTGCTCAAGGGATATTCTATTACCATTTATTTTAAACAGTGTTCCATTTAATCCTGTCTCAGTGTTATAATATTGGTAACACTTTACAATAAGGTTGCATTAGCTAATGCTATTTAATATATTTACTGACATGAACAAACAATGATCATTACAGTATTTATTTATATTCTTATGTTAACATTAATGGAAAATACAGTAGTTCATTGTTAGTCCTTGTTAACTCAGCACATTACCTAATGTTATTACAAGGCTCTCTGGAATACTGGATTCTGATTGGTCAATCACAATATTCCAACGGTATTCTCTGATAACAACCAACCAGGTAGTTTGAATTAGGGCTGCACAATATGTCATTTCAGCATCGATATAGCAATGTGCGCATTTGCAAGTCACATTGCAAGATATGCAATGTTGAGTTTGAATTCTAGTTGACCAGGAGCTACAATTGTTAAATTACTGCATTTATATGTGATTTATATAATTTATGCAAAAATAAAAAGTTTTTCTTAATTTTTGTCTTGTTTTTAGTCAAAATATCTACAATTCAAAGTGTGTTCCATTATTGTAATGTTATCCTGTTTTAATATAATCCCTTATTATTACACAACTTTGTATTGATTAATTTTAATAATGCTTTAGTAAATGATGAAATTAACATCCACTTTGACTATTAATAACTGCTATTGTTCATTCATAGTAAATATATTTCTTAACAATAACTATAGAACCTTATTGTAAAGTGTGGCCATTATATCTCGACCCTCCCATTCCTTCCTGCACACATCATTTACCAACTTTCCTGTGGATCCTGCAAAACTTGAGGGGTGTGTTTGTTTGGGCGATAACTTCAAAGTTCAGTGTTTTCCAGACATTGTTAATACATCTTTAGTTGTGGGGTAGAGGTGACTTAAGAGTTATTAAGATCTTTTCTGTATTCTGTGGGGGGGGGTAAAAAAATCCCCCGATGGACTGTACCTATAATTGCTGTCCAGCAAGTTGAAATGAGAGGTTATTGGGTTAAGAGGAGCAAGCTCAAACTGATTTAAATGTAAGTTAAGCAGTGTGTAATACGACTTCATATAACTGTGACTGCCATATAAAGGCTATACAGTATAAAATAAACATCACTGCAACGGTTATCTGTGTGTAGCAGTACACACAATAACCACAAGGGGGAGACAGAGTACAAAACCAAACCGCTGACGATTTTCATTTGTCATTATGCGGAAATCATTTGAAAAGATATTAACCCTTTATCGGGTGAGGAGTCATATATGTTAACTTCATTGACACTGATAACAATATTATTATTTTTATTAAAGTAATAAATGTCTTGTAATAACACAGAGCAACTCTCCAGGGTTTTTCTGATCAGTATTTCAATGAGTGCCATAGAAAGGGTTAAAATGTTTGTAGTTGAATAATCAAAGCACAGCTGAAATTAATTTTCTGATATAAAAAATTGTTTTCAAAGTTTCATTTTCATATATATATATATATATATATATATATATATATATATATACTGTTAGTTTATCTGTTTTACAACAATTATTGATTTCATATTGCAGTCAGAAAGACACTTAATCAAAAAGCAATGGTCCATCTCTTCACATATTGAAGGTAGATTAAAATTGTTTCTGTTGTCCGCTTAAAATGACAGCTAAAATGTATCAAAAATTCACAATGCGCTTTAAAATTACACTTGTAAATTCAAGAAACATACACACAAATTGTGCAAGTTTGATGTTGTACAATGTCTTTGCTACAATGTGTGGATTAAAAGTGATGTTGCATCGCTTTATAGAAGGTGGCTTGTAAAGATGAGCTTGAGCTGAAGGGTCTTCTACTGTATATTAGTAATCATTCCTAAACTCAGGATCCACATACCGCTGGACTGGACTCTCTTCGGTTTCCTCTAGAAGGTGAAAGAAAACAATATGTTTAATAAAAATATTCTACATTAACATTATTGTACGTTATTATTTAATCGATTTATTACCATATAATTACTGTATATAATGTACCATAAAAACTAGCAAGTATGCTGGTAAATGTTCTAATTGTGCATGAGCTAATTATTAATACAACAATATACTTGTATGTTTATTTGAGATATAATTCATTCATTTATTCACTTTCCTTCTGCTTTGTCCCTTTATTCGTCAGGGTCGCCACATCGAAATGAACCACCAACTTATCCAGCATATGTTTTATACAACGGATGCCCTTCTAGCTGCAACCCAGTACTAGGAAACACCCATACACACTCATTCACACACATTCATACACTACGGCCAATTTAGTTTATTCAATTCACGTATAGCGCATGTCTTTGTACTGTGGGGGGAAACTGGAGCACCTGGAGGAAATCTACGCGAACATGGAGAGAACATGCAAACTCCACACAGAAATACCAACTGGTCCAGCTGGGACTGAAAACAGCGAATTTCTTGCTGTCAGGTGACCACTGAGCCACTATGTCACCCCTGAGAAATAATTTTTAACTACAATTTGTTAAAATCCGAGAGCTTTCTCATCCTCCATAGACAGTAATAATCCCGAGACGTTCAAAGCCCAGAAAAGTAAACGTCAGTTGTTTGGATTTTTATTATTATTATTATTTTTTTTTTTTTGTGGTGTTAGGCCTCTCACACCTTATGGTGGACCGGCTCTTCGTTAGCTACACCACACCACTCTTTTGCGTCAGGTCAGGGTGACCGTTTACTATGGGCAGTATGACATATTGCCATTAAGGTGTGCATCCACTAAAGTGTTTGTCCAAAGTTGGCTTTCTTGTTGTTGTTTTTTTTCTGTCAGTGTGCCAGGGGAGCCCCCAAGAAGCAATATGATTTTGCTGTTGATATTATTAATTTAAATCTACAGTATTTCAGTAAATAAATAGCAGCCACTAAATTGTTGTGGATTGATTGGTGCCACTGACGTAGCTGATTCACTGCCTCTCCCCTATTGTAGTTGACAGCAAGCACAGACCTTCAATAGACAGCAATGGCAATTTAATATTTACCTTAAGGTACATCAAAAGAAGAAACCTTATTAATACTGTGGCTCAAAAAGGAATATGGATAAATGATATTATTAGGGTCTGTATATAGTAATGTCTTTTGTTGTTGTTTGTTTTATTAATTAATCTTCAATCATTTTAGACATGGCATATACTGTATGCTGTACAGTAAAAGTATGTGGAAATAACTGAAAAGTTATTTATATATATATGAAAAGTGTTTTTAAACTAAATATTGACTTGTATTTGGTTTACACATGTACTTGCTGAATTATTTCAAGGAATATTTCATTTACCAGAAGCAAAAATACAGCATTACACCAAATTCATTATGCATTATTTTTGTGTGTGCCACCCCCAATTTTCTATGGGCGCCACTGCAGTGAGCATCAGAATATGTAAGTGTCGTATTGTCATAATCCCCGTAGGAAATGCACACCCTGATCTCTCTTTTTATTTTTTTTGCCAGACAAAAGTTTTCCTGGAGCTTTATATGATTACAGATGAACCACTGAAGTCTCATGAACAGTTTTGACAATGCTTTTTGGTAGCTTTTCTGAACTTTGAGTCCGTATTCATTGCTGTCTGTGGAGGACGAGAGAGCGCTCGGAATTCATTTAAAAAATCTAAGACAAACGAATGTCTCAGGGAATTGGAATGGCATGAAGGTAAGTGCAAAATAATTAGACTTTTTTATTTTGGGGGGTAAATTAATCCTTTAATACTGTACGTGACTTATTGAGACATTCTTACTTGACATGAGAATTATTCATTCGATAAACTGTTTCAAGCTCACACAGAAAAATTTCTTTTACTACTTGTTCAAATTACTTATTTAAGATGAGCTCAATCAACACAATTCTTGAGGATTTTTGGGACAACTTATATCTTTTATGTTTAATCCACATAAATTTGTAAAAACAATTAGATTAACGTAATATATTTGTGTTGGAACAACATGAAGCAATTGTGTGGAACCCTGCATTTTTTTACAGTGCTGGCTAATTCAAAAAGTGCTTGAGCACCACTTGGGGTCTGGCTCCGTGCCTGCTTATTGATAAAGTCAAACAAGGTGTTGTCAGAGGTTTAGAATGTAATTAAAACCTGTCTCACCATCCTGGATGTTAAGTGCAAGAAGGCGGCTTTCAACATCTTCTATTCTCTCTACACTGGTAATGGAAATCCCAGTGTAACCACCCCGCTCCAAACAGAAGTCAATAAAGCTATTTAAATAAACAAGAGATACACTTCATTTAGGGAGTTCCTCAACAAGATTTAGATGAGAAACTTTTCTTTGAATGTCCAGCATACCGGCCCCAGCTTTCATCTGTCCGCAGAATGATGGGGTTTCCCACCATGATTAACAAGGATTTTGCTCTTGTCACCGCCACATTGAATCTCTGAAGAAAATAGACATAAATGAGAGCAATTTCAAGACTACTGTAGATATGAAGGCAAAATATTAGCCATCTGGTGAAATTTTAACTCTTTTTAAAATACTTTGCAAATGATGTTTAATCAAGGAAAATAAACCCCACAATTAGCCCAATTAACCTAACTTGCCTAAATATCCTAATTAACTTTAATACTAACATCTGAATACTAGTATCTTGCAGACCAAATAGATAAATATGCACTATGATGATGGCAAAGACAAACAAAATTAGTTATTAAAACTCACTGTCCTTTGGATTATTCCCTGCTTTATTAGGGATCACCACAGTGAACCACCAATTACGATCCCCTTCCAGCTGAAACACCCACACACACTTCCATTCACACACTATGTTCAATTTAGTTTATTCAATGAACCTATAGCGCATGTCTGGACTGTGGAGGAAACCTACGCAGTCACAGGGAGAACATGCAAACTCCACACAAAAGGCCCCCTAACCACTTAGCTACTGTACCATTATTAAAAGTAATATATTTAAAATGTTTTGAAAACTAAATCTCTGTTAAACTGCATTTTGAAAACATTTTTAAAGCATTTATATTTCACAGGTAGGCTAATGGCTTCCTTTGTAAGTATTACATTAGTCTTTAATACCACGTGGTCTTTTAGAAATCATTCCAAACACCTCCACTTTTTACCTTTTCATTTTTGAGAAACCCAATGTTGAATGTTTCATCCAAACTGATGTATTTTACACTGCTGCGAACAGTCGACACCATGATCACTTTCCTCTCTTGGCCCTGAAACTCCTCCACAGAGCCGACCTACACAGCACACAAAGGGAAATGGCTATCATTTTATGTTCCTAATTTAAAGCGATAGTTCACCCAAAACTGACTATTTCTTTATCCCTTACTTATTCCAAACTTGTTTGATTTTCTTTCTTCTGTTGAACACAATGGAAGATATTTTGAAGAAAAATAACATTTGACTTCCATAGTATTTGTTTTACCTACAACGGACGTCAATGGATTCAAGTTTTGAGCTTTCTTCACAATATCTTTCATTGTTCAACAGAAGAACAAAAAAGTTATGAAGGTTTGCAACCAGTTGAGGGAATGGAAATAGTGAGTAACTTGTCATTTTTGGGGTGAACTATTGCTAGTTTAACAAGTGTTCTCAAACCTACTTTCAGGTTGTCAATGCCCATGTAATCTTGGAAGTCTGTGTCCGTATCGATGGCTCGTTTGATCTTCTCCACCTTTAAAATCAAACCCCAGTAATTAAAGTAAAAGCCATAGAAGACCATTTGACAGTTTTGGCTGCTATTTTCTTGACTACACTACCTGACAAAAGTCTTGTCACCTATCCAAGTTTTAGGAACAATAAAAAATAACTTGACTTTTAGTTGATCAGTTGGTATCAGAAGTGGCTTTAATGAATGGCAAAGGCCTCTAGATTACACTTATTTAACTAAAATAAAATATGATCATGCCTTGATTTTTAATTATGACAGTAAGGTCTAGCTTTGCTTAGACAAAAGTCTTGTCACTTAACAGAAAGTCATGGTGCAGTGGAAAAAAAATTAACATTGTGCATGACTCCCATGAGCTTGGACGATTGCATCCATACATCTCTGCAATGACTCAAATAACTTATTAATAAAGTCATCTTAAACGGCAAAGAAAATGTTCTTGCAGGACTCCCAGAGTTCATCAAGATTCTTTGGAATCATTGTCAATGCTTCCTCCATCTTACACCAGGCATGCTCAATAATTTATGTATGTGACTGGGCAGGCCAATCCTGGAGCACCTTGACCTTCTTTGCTTTCAGGAACTTTGATGTGGAAGCTAAAGTGTGAAGGAGTGTTATACTGCTGAAGAATTTGCCCTCTCCTGTGGTTTGTAATGTAATGGGCAGCACAAATGTCTTGATACCTCAGGCTGTTAATGTTGCCATGTAACCCCAAACTTGACTGATTTCTCTGAGAATCTTGGGTCTATGGGAGTTGCAATAGGTCTTCTGCAGTATTTGTGATGATTGGGATGCAGTTGAATAGATGATTCATCTGAAAAATCTACCTTTCTGCCACTTTTCCAATTGATCAACTAGAAGTCAAGTTATTATTTGTTGCTTTTACAACTGGGATCGACAACAAGACTTTTGTCAGGTAGTGTAGAATGTCTGTTCAAGACTATTTTCCACCTGTTTCCTGTAGGGGGCGATGATGCCAATGTCTTTGGGGAAGAGTCTAGAGATTCCTTTCTTGGGCTGTGTCAGAAGCAGCTTCTTCAAGTAGTCAACAAGGATGTTGATTTCATAGATGTTAAAGAAAGAAGGACTGTTTGACTCTCGCTCATCCTTTCCAGGAACTCCGTGGAAAATCACAGGAAATCCCTGGAAAAAAGTACTGTAAATATTTGTGTAATAATCTCTGAAGTTGCAATTGCGACCCAAGTATGTTTGAGCAAAACCAGGTACTGTAGTGAAAAGGGACTAATCTGCTGTTCAAAATGTCCCATACCTTTGTAGGCAAGTGCTCCCACATGCAGTACTGGTTAGAGCTGATCTCATCTGCACATGCTTTCAGTTCCCCATCATAGAACAACTTATTAGGAACCTCCAAAATGTGTGGGTGAGACCTGAAGTGAGAGCAGATGTCTATAATTGTTTCTAGATTTGAATGATTCCAAAAAAAGCCCTGAACAAGTGAGTGATGTGACCGAAATTATGACTGAAATTTTGATAGAAGTGATTCTAGGGCTGCACAATAAATCGTTTTAGCATCAATATCGCAATGTGTGAGAACGCAATTCGCAGGACGTGCAATGTGGAGTCAGGATTATAAGTTCAACATTTTAGAACACACGAAAATTTTGGAGTCATTTCAGTTTAACCATAATAAAATGAAAGTGTATTTATTGCTTGTGTTTTTAAGGCCTGTTTAAACATTAGGCAAGTTTAAAGCATTTGGACACACGGAAAATTACGTTTGTAGCTTTAACAAAGATCAATTGTGTTTAATCGTTATAATTGTGTTTAATCGTTATACACCGTGAAGAATATACAGCTTTATTGTAGATTTTATTTTCGCATCATTTGCATATCTTGCTCTATTTATCTCTGCTTGTAATTTATTGATTATATGTTATGCACTCCCGACAAAATCATCCTAAATCAATCTAAAATAATTTATTAAGCTATTTTGAGAAAAATTGTAATATAAATTGCAGAAAATGTAAATATCGCAATGTACATTTGTTTCCAATATGGTGCAGCCCTAACTGATTCTGTACCTATACAGGGAGTGCAGAATTATTAGGCAAATGAGTATTTTGCGCATGTTGTCTTACTCCAAGCTGTATAGGCTTGAAAGACTACTACCAATTAAGCATATTAGGTGATGTGCATCTCTGTAATGAGAAGGGTTGTGGTCTAATGACATCAACACCCTATATCAGGTGTGCATAATTATTAGGCAACTTCCTTTCCTTTGGCAAAATGGGTCAAAAGAAGGACTTGACAGTCTCCGAAAAGTCAAAAATAGTGAGATATCTTGCAGAGGGATGCAGCACTCTTAAAATTGCCAAGCTTCTGAAGCGTGATCATCGAACAATCAAGCGTTTCATTCAAAATAGTCAACAGGGTCACAAGAAGCGTGTGGAAAAGCCAAGACGCAAAATAACTGCCCATGAACTGAGAAAAGTCAAGCGTGCAGCTGCCAAGATGCCACTTGCCACCAGTTTTGCCATATTTCAGAGCTGCAACATCACTGGAGTGCCCAAAAGCACAAGGTGTGCAATACTCAGAGACATGGCCAAGGTAAGAAAGGCTGAAAAACGACCACCACTGAACAAGACACACAAGCTGAAACGTCAAGACTGGGCCAAAAAAATATCTCAAGACTGATTTTTCTAAGATTTAATTGGACTGATGAAATGAGAGTGAGTCTTGATGGGCCAGATGGATGGGCCCGTCGCTGGATCGGTAAAGGGCAGAGAGCTCCAGTCCGACTCAGACGCCAGCAAGGTGGAGTACTGGTTTGGGCTTGTATCATCAAAGATGAGCTTGTGGGGCCATTTCAGGTTTAGGATGGAGTCAAGCTCAACTCCCAGTCCTATTGATAGTTTCTGGAAGACCATTTCTTCAAGCAGTGGTACAGGAAGAAGTCTGCATCCTTCAAGAAAAACATGATTTTCATGCAGGACAATGCTCCATCACACGAGTCCAAGTACTCCACAGCGTGGCTGGCAAGAAAGGGTCTAAAAGAAGAAAATCTAATGACATGGCCTCCTTGCTCACCTGATCTGAACCCCATAGAGAACCTGTGGTCCATCATCAAATGTGAGATTTACAAGGAGGGAAAACAGTACACCTCTCTGAACAGTGTCTGGGAGGCTGTGGTTGCTGCTGCATGCAATGTTGATGGTGAACAGTTCAAAACACTGACAGAATCCATGGATGGCAGGCTTTTAAATGTCCTTGCAAAGAAAGGTGGCTATATTGGTCACTGATTTGTTTGAATGTCAGAAATGTATATTTGTGAATGTTGAGATGTTATATTGGTTTCACTGGTGAAAATAAATAATTGAAATGGGTATATATTTGTTTTTTGTTAAGTTGCCTAATAATTATGCACAGTAATAGTCACCTGCACACAAAGATATCCTCCTAAAATAGCTAAAACTAAAAACAAACTAAAAACTACTTCCAAAAATATTCAGCTTTGATATTAATGAGTTTTTTGGGTTAATTGAGAACATGATTGTTGTTCAATAATATAATTAATCCTCAAAAATACAACTTGCCTAATAATTCTGCACTCCCTGTATATACAGAAAACACCAGTTTAGATTCAGGGGTTGAGGGTGATCATCAAAAACGAGTAGTTCTTCAATCTGTTTAATAGGCACTATAACTGACTGGCTTTGTCCATAGCTTATTATATGAAACTATAACATTTAACACTTAAAAACAGACTGGCACATCCTACCTGTAATTCATAATAAGTTTGCTGACGTAGCGCTTGTCGAATTCCACATCATCTCTCTTATAAAGATCATTCTGTGTCATCAGCCTCTCTAACAAAGAGACATCTACAAAAACACATGCAACTATTAATGACAATATATTACAATAAAACATACTCATACACAATATAGTACTTGTGCACCTTTGGCTTCATTTTAGCAATGTTCACAGACAGTGTTAACTACTGAGCCTTTGTGCCGCACTATTCATTACACGTGATTCAGTTATTGTTAAACGTTAAATGGTAAAATAATAATTTTTTGGCGTCGTAAAATATGAATTAATTTTAACACTGGCTAGTTTGTGTTAAGTTAGTTTGTGTCAGTATATGTGCATCCCACCAAGTCCATGATTAATGGCAAGTGGGGATCTCAGGATTGGTCCCAGCTGTTTGGGATCCCCAGCCAAAACGAGCTGTCCCATCTCTGCATTTAACAGTCCTACAAACACACACAATAACACAGCAGCATGTTATGGAAGATAGATCACACCACTATCAGCCTTTAATTCATTTATTACAGTAAATATTTGATGTGGTTGCGGCTGGAAGGTCATCCGCTGCATAAAATCGTGCTGGATAAGTTGGCGGTTCATTCCGCTGTGGCGACTCCGGATTAATAAAGCGACTGAACTGAAAAGAAAATGAATGAATATTGGATGTAAAAAAAGTGGTTGCCCACCTGCCACACTGATGATGGTCTCTGACTCCACAGCATGTCCAGCTTCATCCACAAAGATGTGGGAAAAATGATCCTCAGGAAACCCCCCAGTGACCAGCCTATCAACATATTTATAATGTATTCTGACTGCTATAAATTGTGAGAGAGTTCATTGAATTTGTACAAGACGACTCCCTTTACCTGCCTGCAGTGACCAGAGTGCAGATGAGGATCTTGTAGGACATTAGATCCTCTTTACATGGGAAATCGATCATCTCTCCATCCACATTACAGTTGTCCTGAACACAGTGGAAAAAGTCACATAAATCGCACATAAAATACATTTAGTTGAATTCCTATTGCATTAACTCGCATAAAAATCCCACAGACATTATCAGACAGACCGAGTGTGAGTGATGAGAGGTTTTGGGCAGATAAGCTGGTAATAAGGTGGAGGAGTAGAGAATGCCACGTTACTGCAGGAGCAGAACCAGGGTGAAGCCTGACCAAAGTTGAAATGGAGGAATTATGATCCATGGACAACACTAGGGACCAAGGAGCTAATGTGGAGCCTATTTGTTTACAGATAGAGGTGGAGGTGAGGAATTAGAGTGCTTAGGCCAATCTAGCCGGCTAGGGTTCTGGAGAGGCACAGCAAGATTGATAAGGTCTAGATGACATTCATGGTGAGAACAGCTTGAGGCTTGGACAGACCCAGCTCAGGTAAAGTAGCTTACGATTTGGTGGAATGAGTGAAGAAGAAGGTATAAGGGTTTACAGAGGGGTAGGAAGGATTCAGGTTGGGACCAGGACATTAAAGCAGATGGAGGAGGAGGAGAAAAAGGTTTTATGGTGGGAAACAAGGGTGGGGCTTGTTCTAACTTCCAGCCTATGTAAGGCTTGGTACACACTAAAAGATTTTTTAAATTGATAACATTTTCAAAATGTTAGAGACTACAAACATGATGCCAAATATATTTTGCTTGAAATAGTTTGTGGTGTGTCGCAATGTGACAAAGACAGAACACCATACACCAACAGACTTTCAATAGAGACCCAAATGTGAACACAGGAAATCTCTCAAGACATGAGAATAAACATGGTGAACGTATAAACAGTTGTGCTGTCGGCACAAATCAGCAAACTGATCCTATCTGCTGTCCAAATCCATTCAGTTTGTGCTGCGCCATGGCTGTGTTTGTCTTCTGTCAGCTTGTTTTCTGATTGGATAATGTTTTGTTTTATGTGTTAATGGCTCTGCCTCATATGCGCATTTGTCCTCAGGCTTTCCCCTAAACATTAGGATTTTTGGTTATAAATGTTGAACATTTAAGATTCACTATCAGAGTGCCTTCTTACAAGCAGATTAAGTGTCTCTAAACATCTCTTTAGAACCACAATGATAATCGGAACGTTACCTAATATTGTTAGATGAGGAGAAATCGGGTTCAAATCAGCCTGTTATCCTGCAGTGTGTGTCCAGTCTAAAGTTCAGGCAGGCTCTGCATCAGTGATTGATATTAAGCTTCACTATCTGTGGGGACGCGGGCTCTTTTGCCCATGTTTGCAATGATGAGGAGTGAGCATGGACTACAAACTATTTTAGAGATGGAGGTCCTTGGAGGACACATAATGACAACTGAAGAAAGGGAGAGGATAAGAGAGCTGAATGCTACTTTCATCTTCCACCTCACACTGATGGTAAAGAATGAACTCAGACAGGATGCTTAGTCCATTTTCTGTGCCAGGGTAGAAGATCTTTCTCTCACTGGCATTAATCCAGTTCATTCCTAAAGCACAGTTTCAGCTTTCAATCATTCTAGGATAACTGGTTGTGGGAGATCTCAAGGAAATCCTTCACCTCGTCTTCCAGGAATAGCCCAACTTGCAGTTTTTCTGTAATCCCTTAAATAAATAAAAAATAATAATTTCAAAGAACAAACCTTTAGGATTATAGGGATGTCTTTTTGACTGCGTGAGCTAGCGTAGAGTCTGTATATTTTGTGTGCATCAACATGTTTACTAGTGATTAACTTTTCACACAGTTGATCAGCCGCACTGTTAGACGGAGCACAAGCTAGAATATAGGCATCGGGGATATTCTTTTCCACCTGAGAGAAGTTGAGAAAAAGAGAAAGAAACACAAAGAATGACTTTGCAAAAGCTATTCCACTATCTTTCATACAAGCAAACATATAATACTGTTTTGTTTACTTGGTTTGTGATGACCAGTTGTACCTGTTTGATGGCCTCCACTATCGTGACGGTTTTACCAGTGCCAGGAGGTCCAAACACCAGATACGGTGCGGGTTTGGAAGTACCGGCCACAATATTACACACTGCACTGTACTGTTCAAAGTTATACTCAAGCTTTCGATCAAAGAGCCTAAAGACAAACATATTGACCTAAAATGCTTATCATTTTCCCTTTCTAAATGTTCAATAACATATTAGTAGCAAATATGGGTCTTACTGACCTCAGAGAAGGTGGAGACGCAGGGTTCAGGCTTCTTGAGGCCACAGGGAACAGCACATCTTTGAGGTTGTGCTGGACCGCCATGTGAACTGCTCTGTGTTGTAATCTTACTGGAATACGATTGACTGTGAACTCTACACGGAATTTCATCTTATCAACGTATACATCTTTAAGGAACCTTAACACCCAAGGGAAACAAAAACGTTATGTTGATGATTTTGATTGATTACACTGCTTTGCATAAAGCAAAAATCATAATTATTCAAAAAATTCAAGTAAGATTTAAAAAATTTTATTACATTAGTCCATAAAACACAGTCCTCACATACAGTACAGTAGTAGCTACAATTGTGCAGATGAAAATAGTGTCATACATGTGTCAAGTGTCTTAAAGTTGCACAAATAGTTCGAACCTGACTCAGAGGAAGATATGAATCATGGCTGTGAGTGTTTTTCTTGTGATAAATAGATATTAAATGTTGAGAAAGTGACACTAGAGAAACACGGGCGATGTTTGCAATCAGCTTAATCAAATACATAATAAGTTTTATTTTCCAGAATATTAATTAAATGAATGATTTATAACTATAATTATTACCATCTGAAACCACAGATTTATTGCAAAATAAAAGCTACTCTTTGTCTCTCAATGAAATTTTGACATTGCAGCTTATATTCTAGAAACAATGCTTTCATTAATAATTTCATTAAGCAAATACAATATGATCATGCATTAAGGATGTGTTTACACCTGTAGTTCAATTCTTTTGGTCTATAATAATAAGAAAACTACATATTTTACTCCTGGTTTACTACGCAAACATACTTATTCAAATAACCACTTATTCAAATATCAGAGAAAGTACATCAAAGTTTATTCTAATCTAAACAAACATCCCAAGTTGTGAACACACCCTAAACTCTCACTGATGATGCTTCATACCTTCTGGATAAGCCTAGTTTGACCTTATCCCGTTCCACTCTGTGGACGTAGCCCTTGTATTTGGTCACATTTGAGAAAGCGACTTCCTCACTCTTAGTAAGAAGCAGGTGATCTCCTCTCAGGACTGAAGGCCTGTTTTCTGAGACGCCGGGGAGCTTTAACACAACACAAGAGACCCACAAACAATCTCCAACACAAACTAAACTGTTCAGGAAGAGTTTTATTAAAAAAAACATTTCAACTCACATTTAAACCCATTAGTCTTTTGTCACTGTCCTTACATAAGGTGACACTGTCTTTATTGTATCTCTTGATGTCCACATGCATCTGACATTCCTCCAGATACAGCAGTAAATCAAAGCGTTCTGCATAATTATCGAAGGTCAGTGGACTCTGCAGGAGTGACCTAGAGAACACCAAAGGAAGAGATCATTCATTCTCATTATAAGCAAACATGAATACACTCGAGTGCTTAGGAATATTCATACAATTTTACCCTACCAAATCATATTATGCATTAAAGTGAAACATTTAGACAAGCCACACGAAAAAAAAAATTGCTTTAAATGTCTTATTAAGCATACAAATGATGACAATATACTGTACATATAAGTATGTGACGTTTAATATTACACTAATTTGGAGAGGAGCACATGCTCATGATTAACCCAGCTGGCCCACATTAGCTAATCACGATCCTCCAATCAAAGGATGCAAGCACTAAATATATCCTCATTTCCTTTCTACAAATATCTTCGTCTGGAAGAAACCCCCCTCCTCCCCTTCTTCCACCTTTATTCAGAATGGGCGGCACGGTGGCCCAGTGACTAGCACTGTTGCCTCACAATGGCATCAGGTATTTCTGTGCAGAGTTTGCATGTTCTCCCCGTGTCCATGTGTGCTTCCCCCAGGTTCCCCGGTTTCCTCCCACCATCCAAATATGCTCTATGTTATCGACAAAATAAATCTAAATCTTTTTTCTAAATGTCTTACTCTCAAAACTCTTACTCTTCACCTTAGCCTCAGCAGCGGGGAGTTTTGAGATCGACCTAAGCTCAATCTCCCCTCGCCCTGCGAAAGAGAGGGAGCCCTGGGCCAGAGGATCCCTTGACCTGAGGGCTCTCTCCTGAGACAGCAAGCAATATAATATAAATCATGAGCTAAGTGTGAACTCTTGAAATATATTATACTATACTATGAAACCAGTAGATGGCTAGATTATACTGGAACATTAAAGTCTACACAAGTATGGCAACAGTGGTTTTCACAAAAATATCTCTGTGGTTCCCAAAATGGGTGTTGGACCCTCTGAGGGTCGCTTGGTGATTTCCAAAATTCTAATAAATTTTATTAAACTGTTAGAATAACCATATTTTACCCATAATGTACAAAATATTAAAACATACACTGCAAAACATATGCATAAATTAGCAGTTTTCAGTATTTTGTGATTCCTGTTTTTTTTTTTTACCTTATTCATTTATTTTGAACTGCATTATGGGACCTTGATCTTTCTTCCAACAACATTTAACATTGAAAGGTTCAGAAAAAAAGTGACTTTATTAACATTTTTAATAGTTAAAAGTGATATATTGTCTGATTCTGTTGTTTTACAGACTTCATTCATTCATTTTCTTTTCGGCTCCCTATTAATCAGGGGTCGCCACAGCGGAATGAACCGCCAACTTATCCAGCATATGTTTTACGCAGCTGATGCCCTTCCAGCCACAATCCAACACTGGGAAACACTCATACACTCTCTTTCACACACATACACTACGGCCAATTTAGCTTATTAAATTCGCCTATAGCACATGTCTTTAGACTGCTCGGGAAACTGGAGCACCCAGAGAAAAACCCATGCCAACGCAGGGAGAACATGCAAACTCCACACAATAGCCACACAGAAATGCCAACTGACCCAGCTGGGGCTCAAACCTGCGACCTTCTTGCTGTGAGGCGAACGTGCTACCCACTATCTTTACATATTCTTTCTTATACATTATATTATTTCAAACTACTAAAATGTCACTAAAAGTCACTTTGTTCAACTGCAGATTTGAATTTTCAGAATCCAAAGTCGGCAAAGCAGAGATCAAGGTCCCATAATGCAATTCACAACCGTAAATAAACAGAAAACACTTGTGAATCACAAAATACAGAAACTGATAATTAACAGATTTGTTTTTACAGTGTACATAATAAAAATGTGGCTACATTAAAACGTTAGATTAATGACACATCAATAGCCTCAGTTGCAGCAGATCGATTTTAGAGCACCATTTTAAACTTTCTGACACCTTTTCGGCACTCCTAAACATCAAAAATCAATACAGGTCATGACTGAACGTGACCTCTGTTGTGTTGTGTTACTCCTGTTTAGGTAGGCCTGTTAATGCATGTGCACTGTTCCACGCAACGTTTGTATATTTATAATCACCTCAGAGGATAGTGGGGCTTCCGTGTCACTGGAAATGTTATTTTGAGGGTTGTGGGCTGAACATTTTGGGAGGCTCTGAGATGTCATATGAAAATACATATGGAATAGTCTCAAAAAACCTTGATCATTAATTCTGGGAAATTGGTGTTTGGGCAAACTATGACCAAAATTCAGGTTCTGCGGTGTAACACTGTAAACAAAACGACGTGCACAAGCAATGCAAACAGGTGTGTCTGTTATAACCAGCATATCTATCTTCCTGTTTGCATTGCTTGTGCCTTTTATAACATCTTATCATAAAATGATGTCAGATCTGTTTGAAATGGCAAAATTTTAATTGTTTCTGAAAAATCATGTACTGTGACGTTGAAGACTGAAGTAATCACTTCTAAAGATTTTGCTTTTCCATCACAGGATTAAGTGTATAAAATACATTGATATTGAAAATGGCCATCATACATTACAATAAAATGGCACTAACTGAAGTTCCTTAAGTTTTCCCCTGAAGATCCGCGTAGAACAGTCCTGATTCAGGAGTTCGGCCAGTATAGTTGTGTCAGGTGGAGGAATGTATTTCCCCAGTGGCAGAACATTTACAAGAAAGTTCTGAACATAACTACAGGAAAGAGAAACACACATAATTAAATGTACAATAAGAAGAGTATGAAGACAGGTAAAGACAGAATGTAAATATTTTACAATAACTATATATGATTAATACCATGTTATTTAATATTAAATTCAGGGCCTAGATTTTTTGGATGTCATCAATTCACCCTAAACAATAGGTAGTGCCAAATATGTGTAAAATTAGGTTTCCCCATATATTATTTAAAAATTTTATGGGTTATTTTAATTATAAAGCAAACATTTTAAATGAAAATTTTCTAATAAATCAAGATTTTAATCGTTTTATAATTAGGATTGATTTATATTTGTATCAACGCAGTAAGTGTGCTTTTTCTCTCACCCATCAGGTGGAAAACCCTCATCTATTATACAGTTTTCAGGTTCTGTGATGTTGAGTCTCAGGGGCTTGTATGGCTCTGTAGGAGCCAGCTGGGCTGCAAGTTTACTCCTGTATTCTGCCTCAATGAAGCGCACAATGTGGAAGGGACATGTGGTGGGCTGCGTGTTCTTCTTAAACTCAAATGCCAGAGTAGCCAAATAAACTCCAACATGACTGGATTTGAATCTCACAATCACCTCATACTTCTCACCTACAGTACTCCAAAACACAGAGATCATGTTAAAGCTGTCAATCCATGTAATTTATACAAATGTAGCCTCTAAACAGCACTGTGCATTTCAGTCAGTGTATAAAGTGTAAGATGACTCACGTGGCTCCAGGCGGAGTGGATTGTTGCGTGTGACTTTCCGACTGTCTTCCAGAGTGAAATACTGCAGCCAGCAAAGAGCAGTGTAGTATGTGAAATATACAGCTTTCTGACCTGTGTTCTCCACAAACAGCTTCAGCTCATAAACTTCTGCTTCATCCACACTGATCCGAATCTTTCCATCTTCTATATAGAGCTCAGAGGACACCCGCACATCACACTTATCAGCTATAAAATGAGACCTGGGGAAAGAAGAACGGCATTTTGTGTTTATTTTATACACTATCACTATCTTTAAAAAAACTACTACTCCATTTTCTGTTCTACCTTTTGTATTTAAAAGGATAGTTCACAAAAATAAGAATTTTCTCACTATTTACTCAACCTTATGTGGTTCCAAACTTTCTTTCTTTTGTTGAACAAAATTAAAGATATTTTGAAGAAAGCGGAAAACGTGTAACCATTGACTTCCATAGTATTTGTTTTTCCTACTATCTAAGTCAATGATTACAGGTTCCCAGCTTTCTTCAAAATATCTTGCTTTGTGTTCAACAGAAGAAAGAAAATTCAACTGGTTTGGAACAAGTACAGGATGAATAAATAATAACTAAATTTGCATTTGTAAGTGAACTATACCTATGAAATAAATGCATGAATAAATAAGTTTTTAATCACATTTTGCTAACTTTCTTATACTCACAATCTTATCCTCTAAACTGTCTAATTTTAGACATTTATTTGTTTAAGTGCTTTGATCTAACAATCTCTGTTCTGTACTTTTATTCACCTGATTGCTATTTAGCCTATTCACCTGACTTATAGGTCAATTTGGACAAAAGCATCTACCAAATTATTAAATGTAATTTAATGTAAATGTAACTTTTTATGGTTTTCATTTATAATAACAGCTCTCAGTTTAAACTGTTATATAAGCTACAATAGAATCTCAATGACACTTACAGATTTGTTTGTTATATGAATAACATCAGTGAGATATACGGAGACCCGGAAGAGACAGTGGGGGAAAAAACTGTGGGGGAGAAAAAAACTGTAAAAGAAAAATGTTTTTTTTTTTTTTTTTCCACAAACACTTACTGTTCACTTTATACATGTCAACCCTCCTGTTTATGCCGGGATTCTCCCGTATTTTACCATTCTATCCCGCTATCATCCTATCATTAAATATTTCCCCATATTTCTCATATAATCTTGAAAGCATGCTGAAATTAATATAAAAATGTCTGCATTCTCTTTCTTTCCATTATCATCGCCCTTATGCAACCTCTGAATCAGCGAATGCATGTATAAGGGCTGACTGGCGAACGCGCTCTGTATGATAAACTGATCCCAGATCAGCTTCTGTACATACAATTTTAAGAGGAGCGAAAGTGCAGGACACTTTGGGAGTTGGGTGTGTTCAGACAAATACACTTAATATGTTATTTATATATATATATATATATGTGTGTGTGTGTGTGTGTGTGTGTGTGTGTGTGTGTGTGTGTGTGTGTGTGTGTGTGTGTGTGTGTGTGTGTGTGTGTGTGTGTGTGTGTGTGTGTGTGTGTGTGTGTGTGTGTGTGTGTGTGTGTGTGTGTGTGTGTGTGTGTGTGTGTGTGTGTGTGTGTGTGTATTTGCTGATCTTCACTTGTTTAATAACAGAGGTGTCACTTTAAATGGCGTGTACAGAAGCTGATCTAGCTCAGTTTATTATACAGAGCACTTCCGTCAGTCAGCGCTTATACATGCATTCGCTGATTCAAAGGCTGCATATGAAGGACGTAGGGCGATGATCAATGAACAGCTTTAATGAACAGAAAGTGAATGCAGACATTTTTATATTAATTTCAGCATGCTTTCAATATTAAAAATATATAAGAAATATGGGAAAATATTTAATGATAGGATGATAGCGGGATAGAATGGTAAAATACTGGAGTATCCTGGCGAAAGCGGGAGAGTTGACATGTATGAAGTGAACAGGAAGTGTTTGTCAAACAAGTTTTGCGAGGGAAAATATGTCTTCCTATCACTCCGTTTGTTTGTTTTTTATCTCCTACCAGTTTTTTTTCTTCCACCCATTTTTCCCACACCATCACGTCCCTTCCAGGTCTCTGTAGTGAGACTGTAGTGTCTTTTTATAGCACACCTGTCCGTAGTGTTGAGTCGCTGTAGGATGTGTTTCACCAGTTTTCTCCTTGCTCTGACTCCACTCTCTGGCCCTGGACAGGAGGACCCCTGGCCACTAGGAGGCGTCTGTGAGCTAACATTACCTGGAGCAGTGGTAGCTTGGTTTTGTTGTCTTCGACGGGGCCTAAACCATTGATCGTGCAGCCCGGCTCTTACCTGGATGAACCGTTTACATGAGTGCACTACGTCTAAGTTGCATTGCATATTTCAAAATCTAAAAACATAACACAGTCAATGCCCATCAAATGCAGAGCTGATATAATACGTAAATAATACATTGAAAAAAACAAGCCTTATTAAGCTCAATTTAAAACTTCTAGTCAGCGAGGAAATGTTCCCTTTCCTTGTTCTCTACTGTAATTTATACAGTAAGCTTCTATTTGGCTGTTAATGGTAGGCTTAATATCGGATCTTTAGCATATTAATGAAGAGTAAAATGAAAGTTTAAATAATTATAAAATAACAAACATAAACTTTAACATAAATGTTATTTTTAGGACAAATTAAAAAGTAGTTAAAACTTGCTTTTAAAGAGATAGTTCGTCCACCAAAAATGAAAATGTACTAACCATTTACTCCCCTCACCCTCAAGTGATACTAAACCTTTATGAGATTCATTCTTCTGTTGAACACAAAAGAAGATGTTTTGGAGAATGTTTGAACCCTGTAACCATTGACTTCCATAGTAGGAAAAACAAATACTATGAAAGTCAGTTGTCACAGGTTTCCAACATTTTTTCAAAATAAGTTTAGTTTTTAACAGAAGAAAGATATATAAACAGGTTTGTGACGAGTGAATGGTGAGGGAATTATGACAGATTTTTTTTTAGTTTTGGATGAAATATCCCTTTAAATTGACATTTACAAGAAAATACTTAGCCTTTTGCTTTTTAGTTAAAATCTGTCATCTCATGTGTCTCTGTGTTCTAAATAAACGTATTTGATCAAATTTTCAGCTCATATCACAGAAAAACAAAGACTTGGCATGTTCGTTATCAGTTTACTTATTTCTTGTTTCTCCAGTATCGTGCAGCTGAAATTTTTATGATCGCTTGTTTGCAAAAAAGATACAGCAAATATTGTTATATACTGTACACACACGCATAATTTTACTCATCCACTTCAAATCTTTTGAGCTTTATCAATTGCTCTGTGATTTTTCTGCCTATATAGGTATATTTTGGGATATTGTAGGAATCAGCATCTTTAATTTAAAATGCATTTTCATTCCACAGGAAGTTGTAAAAGTTATGTTATAATACTTTAAAGAATTTTTTACTGTTAGGTTTTTCTGAGCTTGTGTGATTTTTTTTATTTTCAATAGTGCAAATAAAACATGCAGTGAATGCCAAATTTACATCTATAGAGGGTTAACAGGCAGTGGCGGTTCTTGACCAGAGTAACTGGGGGGGCCGGGCAGGGGCCACACTTTAACATACATCACAAACTACTTAATTATTCGAAGTAATATTTTTATGCATCACTCTGCAGTCTTCATAAACATTCATTCATTCATTTTCTTTTCGTCCCTTTATTAATCTGGGGTCGCCACAGCGGAATGAATCACCAACTTATCCAGCATATATGTTACGCAGAGTATGCCCTTCCAGCTGCAACCCATCACTGGGAAACATCCATATACTCATACACCATGGACAATTTAGCTTACCCAATTCACCTATACTATGTTTTTAGACTTGTGGGGGGAAACCCACACCAACACGGGGAGAACATGCAAACTCCACACAGAAATGCCAACTGACCCAGCCGGGGCTTGAACCAGTGACCTTCTTGCTGTGAGGCGATTGTGCTACCCACTGCGCCACCGTGCTACGCTGTCTTCATCAATAAGCTAATTAAATAACTTAAACTCAAAATAATCTCCCATGTTAATTTATTTGAAAAGTAACTTTGTATTGTAGCAGGATAACACACTTCTAACATTCAAGTACATCAAGGCACATTTTTACACCTGTAAACTTTAACAGATGCAGTTGAAGTCCATTTTTTTACCCTCCCATTTATTTAAAATTATGTTTCCCAATCAAGTGATCTAAATCAAACCAAGGAGATTTTCACAGTATTTCCTATAAAACGCAAATAATTCTTCTGGAGTCATAAAAAGTCTTTTTTCTTACAGTTTATTTCTTGAATAAAGGCTGTTTTTATAAAAAAAAAAATAAATAAAAATATGTCAGTATTATTAGCCTCCTTTAAGAAATATTTACTATGTATTTTTTGATTGTCTACACAACAAACCAGTTACTTACTAATAACTTGACTAATTATTCGAACTTTCCTAGTTAACTTAGTTGTCTTTAAATTACACTTTAATCTGAAGCAAAGACTATAGAATACTTAAAGGAACTTTGTATACAATTAGGCCTATCTTGTAAAATAACTAGTAAAATAGTATGCACTGACAGTCACCATGGGAAAGATAAAAAAAGTAGTTATTAGAAATTAGTGTGTTAAACTATTGTTGTTTAAAAACGTGTTGTAAATAAATCATGTGTTGATGAACGAATGAACGCAAAACTAAACGAGTTGAATATGACTTTTACAAGAGCATGACTGAAAACTGGATCAATGTGTTACATCTGTTCTCCGGCACTTGCCGACAGTTTGTGACGTCAAGACTGCATTTCCTAACGAAAAACTATGTGCCGTCAATTTTTGATTAATAAGCTCTGCATAGACGAGGACTTCCTCTATTAAAAGTTTTGAAATCGCTACTGAAAACAGAAGTCTAATATAATCAACAGTGGACATTTTGATAGTGTTTCACAACATGAACATGACTGAAGTTGAATCGTTTTATTACCTGTGTCAATTTGGGGGTTCACTTCTGAGGAATGCGGGGAGCTGAGGTGCGCAGCGCCGCCAAACTGAGAGCGAGAGCATGCGAAAGCAGAGACAGTGAATGCGCGCGACACCGAGAGCGCGCGCCACCGATGGCTGATTTCGCTTCTCCGTGGCGTTTTTACCCAAAAAATACGACGGCAAGCTTGTTGACCCCCTAGGCTAGGAGCGCCCATAAATATCTATGAGGACCGCCACTGTTAACAGGAAGCCACAAGCTTGCACTCATTGACGCAACACATTCATTTGTGTTTGTGTTTTACAAGCCTAAAAAAATGCATCCTACATCAAATGCGCATAAACCATCAAGTTAATAAAATAAATAAAATTCCTTACATTAGTATTGAAGTAAACACGACCTGTTCTGGAGAGACGCGCTTTATTGGCGTTTCTCAATGCATATAGAACTCGAGAGAAGTTTGGATCTTTAACTCCACCGTTCCTGAGAAATATACAAAATTGTGTCCATATTACTGCATATCAATACAAGCACGCATTGACATGTTGTGGAATTGTACAGTTTTACCTATCTCGAAACTCTTTGTTGTAGATGTCTGTCAGAGTATTTCTGTCAGAAATTGATCTCCTGTTTGTTTCTTCCAGCATCTCTATAAAATCCAATCCAATTGTCCGCACAGCGGCTATAGAAAGGTAATTATTCCTGTTTCTTCTACTCATACTGTCTGAAAGCTCCTATTGAGTCACTGTTTATCGCAGAAATGGATTGAACCGTAACCGCACGACGCGCGCTGTCATATGATCGAGTTTCCGCGGAACAGTTCTAAAACGAAACCGAAACTTAAGTAGGGCATATTGATAAAGCTGGACATGCTATGCACATTAGTCCTCCTAATCCACCGTTTGTTAAATAAAAAATGTCGACACATCGGCTGAAAAAGCCAATCAGAGGGTCAACATACACTTCATCAAAACGACGCAGTGGGTAGATCGCCTCACAGGAAGAAGGTCGCTCGTTCGAGCCTCGGCTGGGTCAGTTTGCATTTCTGTGTATGTTCTCCCTGTGTTCGCGTGGGCCGGTTCGCGTGCTCCGGTTTCTCCCACGAGTCCAAAGACATGTGCTGTAGGTAAATTGTGTGTGTGTGTGTGTGTGTGTGTGTGTGTGTGTGTGTGTGTGTGTGTGTGCGCGTGTGTGTGC
>CAIGQZ010032240.1:3721059-3735010 GCA_903798205.1 Danio tinwini | reverse complement strand
TATATATATATATATATATATATATATATATATAGTAAAAATAACCTTTCTAGTTTTTACTGCATAGACCAATGGTGTCCAAACCTGTTCCTTGAGGATCAATGACCAAACAGAATAAATGAACTAGCTTTTCAGTGTTTCAATGCTCACTAGAATCTTAAAGAATGAGGCCTCTGCAGAGCAAATATTAGCAATTCTGACTTTGTCTGTGTTTTGAAAATGGTTGTTTTCAATCAGTGCAATGGAAATTAAATGATCTCCCTTACCTGACCCCTAAATCCAACCATGACTGTGACCTGAAGCAATCAGGTAACATGGTCATAAAAAACAAAAAACGCCCTACTTCTACAGTCTCACCTATCAATCTGGTTACTCATTGTACAGTGTAGTACAGCATACAGTATTTGGAAAATTCCTTTTTTTTAATTGTAAATTTAATGCAATGTTCAAATAGCATGTGCAGTTTTATGTTAAAATGAACACTCTAAAATAACATCCACTCCTCCTGTCTAACTTCTGAAGTGGGTGTGGCTATGATAATGCAGGACTTATTGGGAGAGGCTTCAATGACATATCATTTTAATGTTCATGTCTCCATGGAGGACTCAGAAACTGCTGGACCACACTCTCCTCAGTTTCCACTAGAGGGAGAAAGAACATGATAGTGAGTGCTTGATTTACAGGATTCATTAACAAAAAAAAAAAAAAAAGCACAGAAACTGAAGACCAAAACAAAAATAAACAAAACAAGTTTGGACTTAAAATAAAAGTCTCTTGCTCAGTGAGGTTGCATTTATCTGATGAGAAATAAAGTAATAAAACTAATGAAATTAAATATTATTGCTTATTAAAAAACTTCTATTTTCATGTGTTGAAATTTATTCATTAATTTTCCTTCGGCTTAGTCCCTTTATTTACCAGGGCCACAACAGAATAAACCACCAACTTCGTGTTAAAGCGATTTTTTTTTAAGCAATTTATTTCTGTGATGGCAAATCTAAATTAATCCAGCATTATTAATCCAGTCTTCAGTGTTACATGATCTTTCAGAAACCATTCTAATATGCTGATTTGGTGCTAAAGAAACATATGTTAAATGTTGACAATTTTTACAATTTAAAAGGCACTGAACTGATTTGAAACATTATAAATGTTTTTGCTGTCTCTTTCAAACAAATTAACTTGAAGTATTTTGAACCGTAGTGTATTTGTGTACCCAGTCAATAAATGATATGGACAAACTCAGTAGCATTTAATAAAGTCCATGTTTTACCAGTGATCTCTTCCCGGATGTTAAGACTGAGCAAACGCTCAGCAATCACATCTGTTTCTTCCAAACTGGAAATATCATATCCAGTATAACCTCCCTCCTGAATGCAGTAGTTCATAAACCTACAGGTACAACAATATGCAATGAGTTCAAAATGCATATGATGAACATTATTCATGTATATACGTCATTTAGAAGTTCATGTACCTGCCCCAGATTTTGTCTGTCCGCAGAATAATAGGGTTTCCCACCATGATCAGCAGGGCTTTTGCTCTCGTCACCGCCACATTGAATCTCTAGAGTTCAGAAAGACTTTGTTTTCTTTTGTCTTTTGTTGTGTTGTCTACAGCGTGTGGGATACTACTGTACCTTCTCATTCTTTAGAAACCCGATGTTGAATTTGTCATCCAAAATGATGTGCTCCTTGCTGCTGCGAACTGTTGACACAATGATCACTTTCCTCTCCTGGCCTTGAAACTCCTCCACAGAACCAACCTATAAAATGCATTATTTTATTTATTTAATTTTTTGCTTACGAGTGTAGGAGTGTGAACAGGACATAGGGCCCTATCATTTACCCGGCGCAATAAGGCACAAAACATGCATGGCGCAATTTGTTGCTATTTTCAGACAAGCGCAACCCTAATTTTCATGTTTTGCACCACGTTGTTTAAATAGTAAATCCATTTGCACCACATTGTGGACTTATGGGTGTTCCAGTCTAAAAAGGAGGTGTGTTAAGGCGCATTGTTGGCGAGTTGCTATTTTGATGAACTGAAATAGGCCGCACTGTTGACCAACAAAAAGCTCGTCTAAAGTCCAGTGCAGAGCTCATTAGTTATGCACCTTTACGGTCCAGAACCACACATAAGAATAGGACGCGTGTTTGGAAATAACTTAGTTTTTTGACCACACTTTGTTATTATTCTTCATTTATTTGCTTGCTGGAAATTAGCAAACAAAGAGTAAAGAGTAAAAGTAAAGTAAAGAGGCCAAATGGAGGAGTAGTTTTCTCGCTAGTGAAGCATTCAGTTTTTCCACTTACAAAGTCCACCATGTAAATAGAAAATGCACCATGATGCAACACAACTGACTTTTAAAGGGAATGGAAAATGAGACTCTGATTGATTTAATGCACGTTATGCTCAAAACACACCTATAACTCATTAAGAAAATAAGCACAACCCTGTTCAGACCTTGCACCGGGGGCACAGAGCGTATTTTTCTGTCCTTAAAATGGCAAAGGTGGATTCGGACATGCCCTTAATGCTTTTGCGCCATGCGCTTTAGGCTTTGCGCCTAGATCAATAAAATGGAGCCTTTAGAGTCAAACTGACCTTCAGCTCTTCAATGCCCAAGAGAGATTTAAGTTCCTTGTGAATCTTGATGGCCTGCCGGATTTTCTCCACCTTTAAAAATATAAACAACAGAAATTACAATGATTCAATTATTTAAGATTTATTAATATGGTATTTTCATTTTCACCTGTTTCCTGTAGGGGGCGATGATGCCAATATCTTTGGGGGAGGTTTTTGAAATCCCCTTCTTGGCCTGTGTCAGGAGCAGCTTTTTCAGGTAGTCCATGATTTTGTCGATTTCAGACGTGTTGAAAAAAGACGGGCTGTTTGACTCCCTCTCATCCTTTCCAAGCACTCCATGGAAAATCACAGGAAAGCCCTGAAAATGCGCACCATGTCATAAAGTGTGAATCATCTCAGACTGGTTTCTTGAACATGACAATGAGTTCACTGTACTCAAATGGCCTCCACAGTCACCAGATCTCAATCCGATAGAGTACCTTTGGGATGTGGTGGAACGGGAGATTAACATCATGGATGTGCAGCCGACAAATCTGCTGCACCTGCGTGATGCTATCATGTCAATATGAACCAAAATCTCAGACGAATATTTTCAGTAACTTGTTGAAGCTAAGCTACAAAGGATTAAGGTAGTTCAGATTAAAGCAAAAGAGGGTACAACCCGGTACTAGTAAGGTGTACCTAATAAAGTGGCCGGTGAGTGTATATTATCAGGATATTAGATGAATTATATAATGGTATGACATTTTTTTGTTATATACCCCAGCCCTACAATGAACTATTTGCTGTGTCCCAATTCACATACTATCCCTTTTAAATAGTATTCAAAAATAGAATTGGTATTCAATCCATAGTATGTTGAAAAGAGTATATATCAAAGGTTCCTGGATGGTGTACTATTCAGGTAGAAAAACCGCCAGAAATCTAACTGCTAATATTGCCCACAATACCTTATGTTGAATGTGAATTCAATTAGAACTACAAATTCTGATAAAAAAAAGTAGACAAACTACAAACATGGCGGACGCGCAAGACCAACCATCAAGTAGAGAGGCTTTGTTAAAGTTGTTTGAATGACTACGAATTATTATTCATTCATTAATTCATTTTCTTTTCAGCTTAGTCCCTTTATTCTCTATAATAATCTGGGGTCGCCACAGCGGAATGAACCGCCAACTTATCCAGCACAGATTTTTTACGCAGTGGATGCCCTTCCAGCTGCAACCCATCTCTGGGAAACATCCACACACACTCATTCACACTCATACACTACAGACAATTCAGCCTAACCCATTCACCTGTACTGCAGGTGAAATCGAAGCCTGTACGGAAACCGGAGCACCCGGAGGAAACCATGCAAACGCAGGGAGAACATGCAAACTCCACACAGAAACGCCAACTGACCCAGCTGAAGCTGGAACCAGCGACCTTCTTGCTGTGAGGCGACAGCATTACTAACTGCACCATTGCGTCACCACTATGAATTAATATCTTGCTGGAAAATATTTAAATCACATTTTTAATGTTATATTTCATCTGCAACAACAATGTAAACTTAAATAAAGACGTGTTTGAAAAGCATAATCATCCAAAGACCTGAGGAAATTTCTCTGCATGCAAGACTCACAAACGGCAGATTATCCTGCTGCTGCACCTCCAATAAAGTAGGTAATTAAATATAAAGGAAATGTGGATGATGTGTCGAGATGATTGACAGTAGATGTAACTAAGCAACATAATGGTCTGTTAATAAGGAAGTAGCATGTCCCCATACTCTTCTGTTACACACTCAAAAGCATGTACCTTTTCTTCACAAAAAAAAATACATACTGTTAGGATGTGGTATACGTATGCAAATTTGGATGCATTCTATAGATCTGTGTATTAATTGCTGCTTCACATGAAAGTATTTCTGTTTGAGGGCTCCCTGAGGGCTTTCAGAACAGATTTACTACTGCAAGTCATACAAGACAATCATAGCTCTGCGTAATTATGTTTATGATTTTATTTTCAATGAATCACCCGGCCCAGTTACCATACATTCTTTAGAATGATAAACTTGCAGGCAAAGGGCAGAGTAGCAAACATAATCTGTCTTTAAAGGGACCAAACATACTGAAAACGAGTTCAGCACATTCTATAATGTGGATAGGCCTCTTCTTAGGACACTTTATTCTTCTTTTATTGAGTCTCTTTTACCTTTTGTAGTAATATGCTGGTATAGTAATCTGAGGGTGACAAGTAAAAACAGACTTATAAAAATTGTTTATCTCAAAAGATTTTGGGCACAAATCTTAACAGTATTAGACAAGTATATGAGGTGAGAGTCATACAGAGGGCTATGTCCATTTTAGCAGATGAGAACCATCCACTTCCAAACAGGCAGAAGATATACTTATTCTAGATGGATAAGGTCCAACATATATTTGCATTCATTTGTTCCAACTGCTGTTGGGTTACTTACCAAGCTTTAAGTTGTATGTTTTTTTTTTTACTTGATTATTATTATTTTTATTGTTTACTGTTAATTCTATGTTGTAGCGTGTGACCTGTTGCTGTTAACTATTCGCTATGCTGTAAACCTAATTGCCCTTTAGGTACAATAAAGACATTCCAATTCCATAAATGTATTGTTCTGGGTGAATAAACCAACTTTAGCTAAGAGTATTGTATTCAAATTCTTGTGTGATTTATCATGTTTGTGTGTATGGGCAGGGCTTAATTTGTGCCGGAAAACGCCGGATCCGGAACCTCTGAAATCTGATCCGGCACCTCATTTTACGGATCCCCCTCCTCAACGGCCCTCCACCACCATCCGCTGTTCAATTTCACTTTCTTCCACGACTCCCCAACCCTTTTAACTTTCATCCGCAACACCCCTCCGCCGTCCATCACAGCCCACGCCCACCCCCCCTTTCCGGTTTTCACTTTTCGTATGCGACACCTCTCAATCCTCGGTTAACATACCCTGATCTCTTTCGGGACCTCGCAATTCACAAATTAAGCACTGTATGGGATATGTCATACTCTTTTGGGCAGGTGTTCCCACGTGCAGTACTGATGGGAGCTGATCTCTTCTGCACGTGCCTTCAGTTCATTATCATAGAACAACTCATTAGGAACCTTCAGAATGGATGGATGAGATCTGGAGAAATAGAGAGAAAGCAAAATGGGAATTAGAGATATAGCTAAATTACTATTTCATTAATTTGCCCTCGGCTTAGTCGATTTAGTCGGCTTAGTTATTTATCTGTGGTCTCCACAGAAGAATGAACCGCTAACTATTCAAGGATATGTTTTTACACAGAGGACGCCCTTCCCGCAGCAAACCAGTACTGGGAAACACCCATTCACTTTCACATTCACACACATACACTCATACAGTCAATGTAGTTGAATGAATTCACTTGTACTACTTGTCTTTTGACTATGGGGGAAACTCGAACCAGTGACCATCTTCTTGTGAGGCAACTGTGCTAATCACCTAGATTGCTATTTTGTGGCCCTAAGACATATTTACACTCTGAATTGTCATTTAAAACGACGTGCAATTTCTACATGTGACTATTCTGGACTTGGCCTTTCCCAATCTATTTTACTCAAAGGTTTTAAACTACATGTTATGTAATGTCCTCTAAAAAAAACTCACCAGTTTCTTCCCATATTCATTTATGGCCTCAAATTTAATTTCAATGCTATTTCTCATATCTGCAAAACATATCCCTGTTGCTAAGCAGTTTAAGCATTTTTAAATAATCCTGACTACAATTCAAGTCAAAGCTACTAAATCAAAAAGACAAATGACTCTGGTATGTCTCATAACCATTTGCAGTCTGGTGTAGGAATTTTTGTAACTTCTTCTATAGATACAATCTTTGCCTACATTTATGAGACAACGTTGAGGCCCCTGTACTTGTGTTGAGTTGTACTGTGTCAAGCTGTTTTTACACTTATAGTATCTAATAAATAAGTTCTAATATCAAAAAAGTATAGGTATTTAAGGATTAAGTACAAGTATCTAATGCATAATAACTAGTATCTAATAAATAAGGAATAAGCACTAGTGTTTAATAAATAATACTAGTATCTAATTAATAAGTAATAGTATTGAATGATTAAGTGCTAGTATATAATGAATATGCACTAGTACATAAATAATACACCCTAGTATTTAATGAATAAGTACTAGTACTTAATGGAAAAGAAACTAGTATCTAAAAAATAAGTACTAGTAACATTGAATTAGATACTAATGGGGTTTATTGATTACCTGTAAAAACAGTGGCCATACTGAGTGTGAAATCATGGGCGTTGTGGTCTTCATTACATCATATAAGATTTCTGCAGAAACCATTAGCATCCAAAATCGCCTACTACTCGAGTAGGTACTACATTTGAATTTGACTTTACTACATGACCGTTAGAAAAGTATGTTCTATACAGTATGAATGTGAGTAGTATGAACTGAACTCAGATGTACTACATCCGCCATTTGTCAGTTGTGTCAATTCACTCCCATTCTTCAGTCCTCTCACTTGGCATCGTTGGATAGCGTAACGTCTATCGGTTGCACACTTCAGAATCTCGCTGAAAGTAGTAGGTCATCCGGGTACTTCTTGCATACTGTTTTTCGAATGCTATGAATTCAGACATACAACTTGGCTCGCATACTGTTTTTAGCATAGTATATAATAGGGATGTAACGGATCACGGTTGATCCGTGATCGGTACGGATCACAACCCACAGTTCGGAACGCACGTGACCCATGGATTAATAACTTTTTTTTTTTACTTGTAGGTTAATACAACATTTTTAACAATTGCAGAGATCGCCTCTCATGTCATTCAAATCATGTGTATGAAAGCATTTAGGCTTCCCTGTAAAATATAATGATGACGGAAAAACTTGTGGTAAGACCTAAATGCATTCTTAGGTTATTAATTAAAGGTGTTTTCTGTCACTGTATGTTTAGCCTACATCGAGAGCAGGAGAGATTCTGTTTTTACACTTTTTTAGTTTGTTACAAACAATTAAATAACACAGAAGTACTGGGAGAACAGTTTATAGTTCAGATATAAACACTGGTGTTTATGGTAAAGAATAAAATCACTGTTTAATGGAACTTGGGCTATTTAATGCAGTGTTTCTCAACCACGTTCCTAGAGGACCACCAGTCCTGTGCATTTTCCATGTCTCCTTAACTGAATACACTTGATTCGGATCATCAGCTCATTAGCAGTGCCTGAAAGACCTGTGATAGGTGTGACAGACAAATGAGACATCCAAAACATGCAGTGTTGGTGGTCCTCCAGGAACATGGTTGAGAAACACTGATTTAAAGGACCGTTTAGTAGAACGCTGGTGAATATTGTAGCAACTACATTGTGTAAACAATAGGTGGTGACAAACCACCATCAAAATTATGTCACTGAATAGGTTTTCAAAAATGATCTACCTATAATGAAACATGAACTTTTATGTGTGAACTGTTGAATCATTAATTGAAAATAAATATGATCCGTTGTACAAGATGTTAGATTTCTATAATTAGCATTATTAGATCATTTTTCAAATTAACTATTTTCCTTTCTTGATTTTTATTTTTATTAAAATTATAGGTTTTAAGTTTTGTTTGTTTAAACCAGTTTTTATTTTTAGTAATACTTTGCATAAATCAAAAGCAAATGACATTTGTCTCCTCCCTTTTTTGCTCATCCGAAAAATGGTTCAATCCGTGACTCAAAAACCGTAGTGTGATCCGAAACATGAGATTTGTGATCCGTTACACCACTACTATATAGTATAAAAGTATGCGATTTCGGATGCAGCCATTATGTTCATGGATGAGTTCTAGTATTCAAAACTGATTATCAGGGTAAAGAAGTAGAGTTAGGCTGAAAGCCAACAAAATGAAACAAGTTTACTCAAACAATTGCTTATGAAAGATGAGCATGACGAACACAAAAGCAGCAGAGCTTTTATTATGACACAGTTGACCACTTCCACTTTCTGTCATGACCACATGGGGCAGAATCAGCACTGTTATATCATATTGTATGAATTATAAGGCATTTTAAATCTATTTTGCTAAAAGTGTTTATGGTGATGGCCTGTTTTCTATAAAAGCCAAACCGGAAACTGAGCGTATGTGACGCTATTATCATGGAAACACAGGACATGGTTGCTTACATTCATTGCTAAATTCTTTTGAACATTTAAAACATTTGGTGAAACATTCATTCATTCATTTTCTTTTTGGCTTAAACCTTCAAACTATTATTATTATTGATTTTATTAATCTGGGGTCACCACAGCAGAATGAACCACCAACTTATCCAGCGTATGTTTTACACAGCGGATGCCCTTCTAGCCACAACCCAACACTCGGAAACACCCATGCACACTCATTCACACATTATGAATTCACTATGGTTTATTCATTTTTACCTGTAGTTCTGCAGCAGTTTAGTGACATAATGGTTGTCAAACCCTGTATCACCCTTCTGATAAAGTTCATTTTGTGTCATCAGCCTCTCCAGCAATGAAAGACCTACAAACATACCAAATTATAATATACAGTATATGAAGTGTGTACTGCATGTGTTGCTGTATAAGTATGTACTGATCTCACCTAGTCCGTATTTAATGGCAAAAGGAGATCTCAGGATTGGCCCCAGTTGTTTGGGGTCTCCGGCAAGAACAAGCTGTCCAGTCTTTGCATTGAGCAGTCCTACAAACAATGATAAGACAGAGAAATGACTTATCTCAAAGAAGAAAACAACTCTAGCTGTTGATGTTGCTGTATATTGTGTAGCATTTCACCTGCCACACTGATGACGATCTCTGGCTCCACAGCATGTCCAGCTTCATCCACAAAGATGTGAGAAAAATGGCCCACAGGAAAACCTCCACTGACCAGCCTATTAACACGCATGCACTTTATCTATGATGTGTGTGTGAGAAAGAGTGAGTTTATAGTGTTTCTAAAAGACGAAGCATTTTACCTGCCAGCGGTGACCAGAGTGCAGACCACGATCTTGTAGGACATTAGATCCTCTTTACATGGAAAAATAATCTTGTCTCCTTCCACATTACTGTTGTTCTAAACACACACACACACACACACACAAATTATTTCCTAAAACGTGTTGCTCCTAAGTTCATTTTACATTGTATGAAGTGTTCTATAATGGTAATAAAGCATATTTATAGTACTGCCTTTCACAGCCAAAGCCTGTTCTGTCTAAATGGGAATAATATATTCTTATTCACAATTATATTTTTAGGGACTTCTAAAAGTTCTATAGCCATTAAATACAGTTACTTTTCACCCACCCCATTTAAGTATATTTTATATACTTTTTCAATACTGCTTGAAACGAAACTGTTTTACTTTTTATTTTCTAAAAGCGTACTTTTAAGAGCACATTACGGTGAAGTAGTAGTAAACCTTGATTACACTAGTTTTCATAACACTATCACTACACTACAAGTATAGCTATTTTTAATACACTGTATTTTTTATTATATTTTATATTCTTTTATTGGTCACACTTTACTTCAAGGTACAATTCTAGCTATAAAAAAAACATTAATTATGACGTCAATAAACCCCTAATTTGCAGCTTATTAATATATTCAGTATTCAGATATACAGTATTTATATATGATATTTGCAATCAATTTCAAAAAATTGATTTTACTACATATGTTTATATTTGACTATATATACACTTAATATAACTTGAATATGTTTGTAAAACAATAAATGAGAGCATAAAAATGAAATGATAATTAATTACTATTATTTATACTTACCTACCAGTGGTAATTTATACTCACCTACTCACCTCACCTATTTATATATTTATACTCACCTATATATATATATATATATATATATATATATATATATATATATATATATATTAGGGCTGTCAAAATTAGCGCTTTAACGCAACAGATTAATTTGAAATATTTAACGCGTTAAAAAAAATAACGCATTTAACGCAGTTGCAGTTTTTTTATTTCCTGTTGTGGCCGACGTGTGTTCAGGGCCGGCGCGTCCGTAGATGCGTAAGTCCTGAATTTACATCTATGTTGAAAGGGGAATAATAGATAACAATCATGTAGAACTGTAAGCCTAAACTTAATATAAACTGTAAACATATCCCTTAATTCTGATTGGCTGATTGGAATGTTGTTTCTGGATCAACATAGATGTTAATCCAGGACCATGTCCAACTTGGTGAAATCAGGTTGGCGACTAGAAAATATATAAAGTAGTGATGCAAACTTAAGGAAAATAGTGGAGTAAAAGTACTGATACATCATTAAAAATGTACTCAATTACAATTCCTAAGAAAAACTACTTAATTACAGTAATTGGAGTATTTGTAGTTTGTTAATTTACACCACTGATTTTAGGTAATGTATTTTAGTGCATTTGAACAAAACAAATTTATTAAACGGATATATTCATTAAAATAATATTTTAGTCCCCAAACATCTTTAGAAATTGAAAGATAATACATTTAAATTCAAGCAAAATATTGCAAAAAAAAAAACAAACTACAAAATTTTAACAAAATTGTATATATATTTTTTTTTGTCTCTTGATTTTTTTTTGCTATTTTAAAATAAAATAAAATTTAAAATTCCCTAACATATACATTTGGGATACAAATTTGGGCCATTACAGTAAGTTATTTTGTTAGATAAGCTCCAGATTTGGATTCTGACTAATCTCATGTATATGCACAAATATTAGGGCTGTGTATTGGCAAGGGCCTCACGATATGATATATGGGTCACGATACAGTATATCACGATATATTGGGATTCAATAAATATTGTTATATATTGCAATAGTTTGTATTAGTATGTGTGTCACATTATATTGACAACTTGATAAAGTCGGCAGACAAATTAAAATTCCAGTTCCAATTTATTTTCCATTCATTCCAATTCATTAGAACTGCACAGTGTGATTGAACAGAGAACTATATAGATTGTAAAGCTTACAAATGGCATTTTTGTTTTTGTCTAATTCAGTACTCCCTGGTATAGCGTTAAAACCAAAGTGCAGCCACACGTCAGCTCTAAAAGCTGGAGGCGCCTTTATATTTTCTGCCATGCTCACTCTTGCTTACTTCTGATACAGTACTACTTGGCGTTTTGTTGATCGCGAGTTAGCGACATCTACAGGAACGGAGGAGGAGTTCGTTTGGCACAACTTGAATCGATACCTGAGATTGGACTATCGATACACTATCATAAAAGAAATTATCGCAATAGTTAGATGTATCGATATTTTTACACAGCCCTAACAAATATAATACTGTAAATCATTGTATGGAAAATATTAATTTAAATGTGAGATTTGTGACGGGTGTACTCATATATGCTAAGCACTGTATATTCCATTATAAACTCTCTTTTTTTGTTCATTTCCCTTAATAATTAATTAATTCACACAAGCACTGACCTCTAAAACTTTAGGGATGTCTTTTGGATTGCGTGAGCTAGCATAGATTCTGTATATGTTCCGTGCATCAACATGTTGACTAGTAATCAACTTTTCACTCAGCTGATCAGCTGCACTGTTAGATGGAGCACAAGCAAGGATACGGGCACCACCTGTACTCCTCTCCACCTGAGAGATAAAAAAAACAGAGCAAAAAGCTATCACAAAAGATGGTATCTTTTGTAAATGTATGCATGCAGTACACACACTGTACATAATAATATGATCTACATGCAGGTGTATCTTTTGAGTGTGCGTTTGGAGATTAGTTTAGAGTACAGTATGATAACCAGTTTTACCTGTTTGATGGCCTCCACTATTGTGACGGTTTTACCAGTGCCAGGAGGTCCAAAAACCAAATAAGGTGCTGGTTTGGATGTACCAGCCACAATATTACACACTGCAGTCTTCTGTTCAGGGTTTTTCTCAAGCTTTTGATCATAAAATCTACAGACACACACAAACACACACACACACACACACACACACACAAACACACACACACATTTACCTGAAATACTTCATAATGTATAAACAAAATATGATTGCAAATATGAATGCAAATGGGTCTTACTGACCTCAGAGCAGATGGAGACACAGGGTTCAGGCTTCTTGAGGCCACAGGGAACAGCACATCTTTGAGGTTGTGCTGGACCGCCATACGAACTGCTCTGTGTTGCAGTTTTAATGGAAGACGGTTGATTGTAAACTCCACACTGAATTTCATATTGTCTATGAAATGTTCAAGCAGCCTTTACACAGAAAACATAAACATACTGTAAAAAAATGCAGGATTCTACACAATTCACTCATATTGTCCCAACACAAATCGATGAAGTTAACTTAACAAATTTAAGTGGATCGAATATAAAACTATTAAGTTGTCCCCCCCAAAAAACAAATCTCAAACTTTTGTTACTTCATATAAATAATTTTAAATAAGTTGTTTGAACGAACAGCAAAAATATTTTTTGAGAGTACATAACATACACAAAGTTGTCTTAAATTGTTTTGTAAACAAATATTTCAAGTAATGCAAAATATTCAAATGAACATAGCAAATATTTGTCAATGGCGAGTCAGTATTCAGTCTAGTCAAATGATCCTTCACATATTGTACTGATATGCGGAATTGGTGAGTGGTGTATATTTCTAAATATTTGCAATGTTAAAGGGATTTATGAATTATGGTAATTCGGTGGCATCTCTTAATTTTAGAGCATTTCACTTAAGTGTAATGTAGAAACATTTTCTGTAAACAATCAGCATTGGGTATGTTACTTAAAAAAAATTACAAACAACTAATTACATTATTAAAGTTACAGATTACATCTGAGTACATCTGTACTCAATGCTACTTAAAATCTCTATAAATATGGGCAATAAAACCTTGTTTAATTATTTAAATATGTGTCAAACATGGTCTTTTAGATTAAGCTATTAAATTGTTTTGCTGCCCTAAATGTTTATAGGCTGCCCAGTGTTTTCAAGTCATAGTAAACTGACACTGACAAATACACTTATTTCTGGCTTCTCATTTTCATTTAGTTCAAATTTAGCATTCTTCTGTTCTAATGACACCTGTCATAAACTCTTTACACCTCATACCTTTTGGAGAAGCCCAGTTTGACCTGATCCAGTTCCACTCTGTGGACGTAGCCCTTATATTTGGTCCAATTTGGTTTTTGAAGCTCCTCGCTCTTAATAAGAAGCAGGTGATCTCCTCTCAGGACTGAAGGCCTGTTCTCTGAGACACCAGGGAGCTGTCACACAAACAGATCTCAAAACGTTAGCATTTCTAACAATTATGACACTACTTAAAAGGCATGCTAATA
>CAIGQZ010032240.1:3682131-3716059 GCA_903798205.1 Danio tinwini | reverse complement strand
ATATATATATATATATATGAGCAATATCACACGAGTTGCAGAGCGATATGGCTGTATATTGGCACTGGTGGGAGGCCTTAATGTCTTTCTTCTGCCATTCCATCACATCTGCAGCTGACGTCAGAACAACAGAAACTGTTGCTTATTCATTTTAGAGCTAGTATTTGAATGATTCTCTAGCGTAATATCTAAAGTGATGACAAAACAGGTGATTTTGCTCACATTTTCAAATTATAGAGCTGAACAGCGTGAAATGCCATCAGTCTCGAGACATTTCACAGTATTTGTGTTGTAATCAGGATATGACAATAATTAACACCGAAAAAGCCAAAGCAATGCAATCACTACCAGATTACTGTTGTGTTTGTGATAAGGAAAAACGCTAAACGCATGCAGGCATTTCTTCATTCTTTCTTTTTACTGAACTAGTCAGCAGTAATGAAAACGGAAGACGCATTAGAAACAAACAGATGGCCAACCAAAAAGTAACTCAGGGTTATACAAAGAGTGGCCAACACACAATACATACATTCCTGATATGTGAGTCCCACCTTATACTCAATACACTATAATTACTATGGTATAAATACAGCACTGCAGCATTAAAAAAGAGAGAGATCGACTTACTTACTTACTTACTCACTTACTGTACCAGTTTTATAATGATTTGATCAGCTGTAGTTAAAAATTACGCCAAAGTTTTTCTCCTCTAAGGGCTTATTATGCGGTAGGGATGGAGAGGTTAGCCCCTAAAAAACCTGGAACCTAACATCCCTAATATACAATCTCTGTCACCATCTTGTGAATGGACAACGTCAACCATCTTTGCTCTGCTCAGTATGACAGGCTGATGGATGCCGACGTGCAGTATCTCCGAAATTATAAATATTTAAAATAGGCACTGTCCTTATAAATAAACTGCATAGTTGCAATCTAAACAACGACTGTACCTTCTTGCCTGAAAAGCCTCAAAATTACATTATGTTGTCCAACAGCTGCAATATTTGTCAAACTGTAGTGAGTTTATTGATCTGCTGTCACTCTATGTGGGCAAAGTAATACAGTAGGGTGAAACCTGTGTGTGTGTGTGTGTGTGTGTGTGTGTGTGTGTGTGTGTGTGTGTGTGTGTGTGTGTGTGTGTGTGTGTGTGTGGCACTACATTGAACATTATTCCATTACACATAGACCTCAATTACTTTTTTTGCATTGGTATGGTGTGGGTGTTTGAATGGACGCTCAACCATTTCCTTTTAGTCGTTTCCCAATGTGTTAATGTCTTAAGAACAACACAACATCCTGTACATCTTATACATCCTCATCTTCAGCCTTTTTTTGACTATTGTTGAACGTCTAATAAACTGTAAAAAATCCAACTTACAAATTGTTAACTCAGTTTAAAACTGTAAGTTAGGTTGACATGTTTTTGAGCTCAGAGTTGAATTTACTCATAAAATTGATTCAGCTGCATGTTTGAAACTGTTTGTTCAATGAAAGTAAAATATTCAGTTGAGGAGACTTTAAATGTTTATTTCTCCATATCTTCAACAAATAAAAGTTGAGCTAACTTAAAATTTTAAAGCAACCGGCTGCAAAGAAATTTTGAGTTTATTAAGCTTCAATGTTTGAAGTTGTGCCAAATTATTCCATAAAGTATACTTGACTTAAACCAGCCTTTTCAGTCAACTTAAAAAAATAATTTAGCACAACTTCAACCATTGAAATTTAATAAATTCAAAATTTCTTTGCAGCTGGTTGCTTAAAAATTTTAAGTTAACTCAACTTTTTATTTTTTTACAGTGCAGAATTTTACAGAAAGCCAGAATTTAGCCTTTGCTTTAGCCAAGACATCTATGTTTAGACATCTAAATGTCTTTTAAATGCAAGAATGCTTGCTGGGACGTTTCTTTCACTTAATGAAACGAAAGAAAGCAAAGATCTAGAGTATCTTCCAGTATTTTAATCAGATACACTACCAAGTTTCTACAATTTTAAGGAACATTGGATAGTTTGACAACTTATCAACAACTATACTTTAAATCCATTTTTACCTATTTGTCAAAAGTATAACAATACTATAGAAGTTAATAAAATATAATAATTTATTTGTCTGTATATTTTGATGTGCACAGAATAAATAGATTATTTTTTCTATATAAATGTGTTGTCTCATCTTTAACCTTTTGACATTTTATCTCCCAAAATACTTAAACACACCTAATCTTTAATATATTCTTATTTTCTAAATAACTGCATGGATGTTATGTCTTTCTCTTTTACTGTGTCTCTTCACTGAAGGCAATAGGTTTGACTCCTTTTCTCAAGGGGCCCCAATGACCTTGTCTGAAATGACAGATGGGAGAATTTTCCAACATACTATAAACATTCAGTAGACAGACAGAAAAGTTATGAGATAAAGGATGTTTTGAGTAATCTTGGTTTACTCCTCCCATCTCTACCACTGCCTTATCTATAGAAAAAAACTATTACCTTAAATGTTACAATCATTGGTGGAAAGAGTACTGAAAAATCACACTTAAGTAAAAGTACCATTAATTGTCAAAAAATGTAGTGAAAGTAGAGTAAATGTATCAGTTATTATAATATTATATGTTATTATAATATTATTACCTGTTATTATAATATTATTTAACGTATGAGCAAAAAATAGACTGTAAAAAGCTGATGCATTTACATGTAATTTGTGGATGTGTGTAAATGTAACATTCTGTAGCGCATTTTAATTATTGCTCAGCAGGCACACAACATCATAGGACGATAATATTAGGTTAGATTTAAGTTGTGATCAATGTCTAGCCAGTGTCTAAGGACAATGTTATTTTGATGTGCAATAACTACGTCAAATGATGTTGATATTTGGTTGATATTAGGTTGTCGTAGAACCAAAATCCAATGTCGAGCCAACATCTTAAAACAAAGTCATATGGATATCAAATACAATTATTTATCAGGTATGGCAACTAAAATCCAGCATCTGATAGACGTCATAGTGGTAACGTGAACATAACATCATTAGACGTTGATATAAGGTTGATTTTAGGTTGGACGTTTTCTAATCCCCATAGACAAGAAAAAATAGGTAGTACACCACTAGTTACAATACAGTGCATCCTAGCACATGACAGTTATCGGGGAATTAATAAATAAAGAATCTGAAACTATGTTATAATGAAATTGAGACATCACAGCCATAAAAACTAAATCAATTTGATGTCACACATAGCAAAGCAGGAATGATTCTATAATAAGCTGTGGGATTAATAACCCTTAAAGATTAATCACTAAACAAGCAATGCAAGAACCTGACAACTCATAACTGCTGCATGTCAAGAGTCAGTACACTTTAGTGTCAATGTCCATCTGATAAAATGAGATAAAATGAGTATCACTAGCTCAAAAATACACCAATTAAATCGGATTCAGTTTTAGAATAATGAAAATGAAAGTATGTACTGTGATGTTCACAATGATTTGTTTTTCTATGCATAAGCAATGAATCTTAGTACTATTGCAAAAAAAATATTTCAGTAATCTTAGAATTAAATACAATTAATCAACTTTGTAAACCCCCAACAGCAAACAATGCCAGACTACGTGTTTATGGGTGTGTGCCACAGATACTCCATTTTAGCAGATTCATCCTGACAATGCAGAAAACATACTGAATACGCACCAACAATAGAATGCAGACTGTCAGCCAGGTATAAATACAATAGGTTTCTTACTTTTTTGTCAAAGAAAACTTCTGATCTGGTGACTCGAGTTTTGCTGGAACGTGTCAAAGCAAAGAGAACTGAAGAGAAGTTTGGATCTCTGACTCCATCCCTGTTGATAAAAAAGACACAGGACTATAATATCTGGTCACAATAATGTTTGTATCCCACATTTTTTATTTTTTTGGTCACACTAACTTCTGTCATTTTGTTGAACATATGTTGTACTTTTAAACTTAAAATTTGCATAAATAAATATTTTAGTTTATAGTTATAATATGAAGAGTGTATATGCAAAAACCAAAATTTTTGATATTTTCTTCTGAAATTAGCATTTACTCTTGAGTAGTAAATTTACTTTTATAGTAATGAATACGTTCTTTTAATTGACTTCAAAGTGAAATAACTAAAGACTAAAGTAGAAGGATGAGAAAATTTTAGGAGGAACTTTCAGACGGCGTTTAGAGGTTTTTGCATCTGAACCCTTCATATAGTGTTTACAATATTTATTTCTTGTAAATACAAAAGCGTTCAAGTTGACAGGCATTCACATCACTTTATTATCAGTATTATTAACAACAGCTGTTTACCTGTCTCGGAACTGCTCGTTGTAGATCTCTTTGAGAGTGTTTCTATCAGTAGTGGATCTCCTCTCTCGATCATCCAGAAATTCTATGAAGTCAAACCCAACGGCACGCATATCATCTCTAGAGAGTTTTTTCCTATATTGTCTGCTCATGGTTCTTTAAAAAAGCGTTGTTTTTGTGGTGATGTAGCCTACAGATATGAGGACAGCTATGAGCAACACTATTTGAAAGAAGCGCAGATGTTTCGTCGGAAGCGACAGGAAGGGAGGAAACGAAACTTAAGGTCGCGCTGTAAAATCCATCCACAATGAAAACGCAACAAGATACACACTTCGTTTACATGTGTTGGTAAAAGAGAATCATGAAGATGATGTACAAAGCACTAGTGGTCAAAATTCACTTCAATTCAATTCATCTTTATTTGTATAGCGCTTATACAATGTAGATTGTGTCAAAGCAGCTTCACATGGAAGTTTATAGTGAAATGAAACAGTGTCAGTTCAGTTTTCAGTGTTTAAGTTCAGTTCAGTTTAGCTCAGTTCAGTGTGGTTTAATAATCACTACTGAGAGTCCAAACACTGAAGAGCAATTCCATCGATGCGCAGCTCTACAGATCCCGAACCATGCAAGCCAGTGGCGACAGCGGCGAGGAAAAAAAATCACCAATTGGCGAAAGTGAAGAATTTAAAAAACCTCGAGGAAACCAGGCTCAGTTGGGCACGACCATTTCTCCTATGGCCAAATAGGAGAAATGGTCGCATATAATAAAAATAAACGCATATAATATATATAAATAAACTCGCATCATTATAATTTATAAGAAATGTTCTAGCAAGTGCTCGAAGAGGCAAGTGCACTCTCTGTGGGTTAGAAGCAGCGCTACAAGGAAAGCGTTTAAACATCTCTGAACAGATGTGTCTGTTTTGTTGCGTCTTAAATGTTAGGAAAGTTCACCTAACATGTAAAAAAAGGTGTAGGTTGGAGTTTAAGAATTTTTTTTTCTTTAAATTTGTTTTAAAGAGAATTTTAAATGAAGATTTATAGGCTACTGAGGAGTGTCCGGCTTTCTCGAGCTAGGAGAAGAACCTGGGGGTACAACCGGCTTTCAAACAGCGGCGGCGGCGGTGGATACTATACACACGTGTGTGTTTATCACATTTCCCTCAGATATAATGTAAAGTCCAACTGTAGTATTTTGCAGCATCATGTACTGTAATCCACATGCAGAACTTTACCTTAAAGCGCCTCCTGCTGGACACTGAAACGCGCGCACTTGCGCACTTGTCAAGCAGATGGCCTCAAAATTACTGCAAAAATATAAACCACATGAAACAACTAAAATAATCATGCAAATGTATTTATCATTTTAATTCATTCTCTTAAAATAATGGCAGAATTGCTGCAGTATTCAGAACTGGATATTTAAGGAAACCCATTTTAATTATTTTTTATTTAAATAGTTTGAAACCATTTATTAGTTATTTATCATTTTTAATTAAAGTTGACAAAGTATTTATTAACCTTTGCTAATGTTAATTTCAGCGTTTAACAATACATTACTAAAATAAAAGGAGCGACATGGTGGCACAGTGGGTAGCTCTGTCGCCAAACATCAAGAAGGTCGCTGGTTTGAGCCCCTGCTGGGTCAGTTGGCATTTCTGTGTGGAGTTTGCATGTTTTCCCTGTGTTTGTGTGGGTTTCCTCTGGGTGCTCTGGTTTCCCAGGCAGTCCAAAGACATGCTCAATAGGTGAATTGAATAAACTAAATTGGTCGTAGTGTATGTGTGTGAATGCAAAACTGTATGGGTTGCAGCTGGAAGGGCATCCGTTGCGTAATAACATATGCTGGATAAGTTGGCAGTTTTTTCTGCTGTGGCGACCCCTGATTAATAAAGGGACTAAGCCAAAAAGAAAATGAATGAGTGAATAAAATAAAAGGTTGTAACTGTTTTTTTTTTATTCAAAAGAGCTTGATCTAACATAGATTAATACTGTAACAAGTATTACCCCTATTTTTAGTTTGTTTTCCTCCTTAACCAGCTTTTTAATTCATTAAATAGTAATTAAATTAAAAACACCAATGCTTTAATATTTCAAATGGTTAAAATATTACAAAATTAAAAGACTTGATAATCTAAATGCTTTACATCTGTACATTTTAAAACATAAATGCCTAACATTGAAACAAATCTATAAAACACATATCACTGTTAATAAAAAACATTCATTCGTTCAATTTCCTTTGGATTTTTCTCTATTTCAGATGTTGCCACAGCAGAATGAACCTACCCTGAATGATGTCCTTCTAATTCACCTAAAGCACATGTCTTTGGACTGTGGGGGAAACTGGAGAACCCCATGCGAACATGCAAACTCCACACAGAAATGCCAACTGGTAAAAAAAACAAAAAAAAACACTAAATATTAAATATTTTAGGAAAAGGCATCTCTTTAAGGACATTTTAGAAAAAAGACCTAAACCATTATATTAGTTGAGGAAACTGAATTTTTCCAGAATATTTGCTAAATAAAAGCAAGAAAAATCTCATATCACACCCATACATTTTAGTGCAGTTAAAATGCTCTTTACATTACTGATATTCATATTTGCAGGACATGACAATGATAACTAATGTGTGTGTGTGTGTGTGTGTGTGTGTGTGTGTGCGTGTGTGCGTGTGTGCGTGTGTGCGTGTGTGCGTGTGTGCGTGTGTGCGTGTGTGCGTGTGCGCGTGTGCGCGTGTGCGCGTGTGCGCGTGTGCGCGTGTGCGCGTGTGCGTGTGTGTGTGTGTTTCTGTGACAGTGTGTCTGTGAGTTTGTGTGAATGTTTGAGTGAGCTTGAGTGTGTGTCTCTAAGCGTGAGTGAATGTGGGAGCTTGAGTGTGTGTGTTAGTGTGTGTCTAAGCCAGTGTGTATCTGTGAATATGTGTGAGCTTAAGTACAAGAATGAGCTTAAGTACAAGAGCTTAAGTGTGTGAGCTTAACTTAATTGTTTTATGCTCAATCTACTTAGTTACGATAACTTGATGGATTTGTGTTGGGACGACATGAATCAATTGTGTGCATTTTTTACACTGTGTATTCATTTTATAACTGACCCTGTGTTTAAGTTGCCACCCTTTTAGAAACAGGTTAATTTATTAACATTTTAAATTGTGATATATTGTCTGGTGTTGTATATTACAAAAACCTGGTAATAAGCTGCCATTTCATTTTCTGTTATTTTACAGACTTAGTTCTCTATATATTATATAAAATGTGAATAAATAAAAAAACTCTCTAAAATGTCAATAAAAGACATTTTATTAAACTGTAGAGTTGAATTTTCAACATGAAAATGGGAAAGAGCAGAGATAAAACTCCCGTAATGCAATTTACAACCGTAAATAAACAGAAATCACTTGTGAATCAATTAGGTAACAGTGTGCTTCTTTCTTTTGTCAAATGAAATCCATTCACTAATATTGTTCAAATACACAGCATTTATTAGGTTGATGAAAATGATGGCATGATGGCGAAGCACTGATATAAAAGTAAAATATGAGTTGATTTTACAAATTTAATTATAATGTCTGGACACTGTTGGCCTCTCTGCTACCACCCACCACCCACCGCAGAGGGGATCATTTGCAGACATAACGCTATTATTACAATTATTATTTATTATTATTACATTTTTCTCATATTTTCCAATTCCGACAATCAAGTGTCGTCCTAAATGCGCCATTCATGTAATCTATTTAATGCCCACTGGCTGCACATCACTAGCCTACATGATGGGTAACAATAACAGCACATGAATACTAATATGTAAACTAAATATTATCATGAACTAATGATGAGTTAAGGCATCTGCTAATCATAAACTAACTTTAACTACAGCATGAGTTCATGTGTGAATAATAGCTACTGTAACTACTTGTTAGTTCGTGGTTGTTAATTATTGTAATAAACACAGCTCGTGACTTTTCTTTTGTTTTCAATGTAAACAAACTACTGTTATGCATAAAGTTTGTCCCAAAGCTTGAACACTCTTCTGTTATACACTTCTTTAGAAAAAAAGTACATACTGTTAGAACATACAAATATGTATATGGACTATATGCACAGCTTTTTAGCCAACGATAAACTTCGGGTGAAAGTGATTATTTTTTTAAATTTCATATGGTTCCTTTTACAGCATCGATGTTGTAATGTAATTGAAATAAAATCAGTTAAATAGACTTAAGCATTCATTTAGTTGTTTAAGCAAAAAAACAAGATGTCCGTTTAAACACAAGCCCCATCAGTAGCAGCAGGCTAGCGCAGAAACTTTGAAAATATTGTGGCAAAATACATTTCCATGATTTAAAGTGAAACAGTTTAATTTAATCAAGTAGCTACTTTCTGTCCATTCTGTGACACACTTTATATTGTAATCAGTCAGACAGTGAAGATCACTGATCTTTAAAGAAAGCTTTTAAACTCAGCGATTTTGTAAAGGCGCGACAGTTCACCGGAAGCGATAGGGCTGGCTAAGTAAAAAAAATAAAAGTCTGTGCATATATCCCATTTAGACGCAGTACATGATTTCCGAGATATTAATTTGTGGTATCAAGATTCAGACAGTATACAATTCAATAGAGCTTCCCGGAGAGGTGAGATGTCTGCATTTGTCGATCGCGGTTTGTGTTTCCGTAACAATCCTCGGAGCTGTTAGTACACACTGCCAAATACACGGGCGCCTCGTCCCGGATAGCACAGCGGAGCAGCAGACACGTAAAGCCCAACGCGGAAATCACGTTTGAACGCAAAAGCCCGCAAAGAACTAGACACGCCGCAACGAAGCATATATCTCCATCCGACGGACAAGACTTTCATTTCTGCTATCTGAGCTCGAGAGGAAAATTCTGCGCTTCAAAAAAGCCTGAATCGAATGTTTAGAATCAGAATCGAATCTTTGGAATGTGACATCAGTGACTGACTCCTTTCACATTTATGGGTTTCTCAGTAGCGAAAGTCATCATAAACTTTAAGCGCAGTAATGGGTACAACAATTTTTTTTTACAATCCTATTAGCTGAAATAATAATAGGAAAATTCTACGTTGGTGTTATCAAGGCTTTTAGAAAAAAAATAGTGTGAGACTGATAATGGCAGCCAGAAGAGAGAATAATGTCAAATTTACTGTCCTGCCCCCATAGACGCAGCATTACAAACACCTCACACAAGCGGAATTTGATGCACAATTATGTAATACATTCATAAACACATATAAAGTTGAAGTCAGAATTATAAGTCCCCCCTTTATTTATTTTATTTTTTACATATTTCCCAAATGATGTTTAACAGAGCAAGGCAATTTTTACAGTATGTCTGATAATATTTTTTCTTCTGGAAAAATCCTTATTTGTTTTATTTCGGCTTCATTATAAAAGCAGTTAAAAAATTTTTTAAACCATTTTAAGGTCAAAATTATTAGCCCCTTTAAGCTATATATTTTTTTCGATTGTATAACAAACCTGTTATACAATGACTTTTCTAAAGTAAAAGGGTAAAGTAAGTTCTAGGGATAATAATACAGCTCCTAGTACACACATCCTTCTTGTAGCTTACTGGAATATAACCATTATATAATATAGATAAGCCATTTATTTGTTTTCTTCTCGGCTTAGTCCCTTTATTAATCTGGGGTCACCACAGCAGATTGAACCGCCAACTTATCCAGCACATGTTTTACGCAGCAGATGCCCTTCCAGCCGCAACCCATCACTGGGAAACACCACACACACTCATACACTATGGACAATTTAGCTCACCAAATTCACCTATAGCGCATGTCTTTGGACTTGTGGGGGAAGCCGGAGCACCTGGAGGAAACCCACGCAAACACAGGGAGAACATTCAAACTCCACACAGAAATGCCAACTGACCCAGCCAAGGTTCAAACCAGTGATCTTCTTTCTGTGAGGCGAAAGTGCTACCCACTGCGCCACCGTGCTGCAATAACAAAAGCAATAAAAATAAATTATACAGTAGGGCAAATTAAGTCTGCCATCAACCCCTGTATAGTTTTGATTAATTACACAAATGCTCAACGTTTAGCCGAAAATTAAGAGGCAGTTGTTTGTAGCCTGATTGGAAGAAAGTAACCAAGTAATTTAAAGATCTTTCTTTCTGTTATTTCACTTTGTTTTAAATTCCATTTGAAACCATTGAAACCAAGGGAAGTTAAGGGTCATAGTGCTAGTTAATAAACTGTATAACCACTGATCAAATTTTGGCAGAGGTCTGTTGTCCTTTCTGAATTCAGCCTCCGGGTGGCGCTATAATACAGATTGATTTGCTCTAAGTATTCCACATACAGTACGCCTGGTATTCTAGATTTGTTTTAATGTACTATTTAATCTTTAAATATTATAATTTGTAAAAGAATAGACCGTAGTCACATTTAACGTAATTGTTAATTTAATACAGAAGAAAATGAGACTGAGTGATAAACATACAGTTTTTAGAGTGGGATTCACTGTACAAAGGTCCTATAGTTCACATTATTTTCATATTTCATCTAGCAGGGTTTCTGCTGGTTTCACAAAGTCAAATTTAAGACTTTTTAAGACCATGAAGGATAAAATTTAAGACTTGTATATAAACGCAAAAGAGTTTTTAATAGAAAAAATGTACTTGCCCTATCTAATATAATTTGCCAATAATACTATTTAGTTATTTCTTAGCCACATATTTTAAATAATGTCTCAAAACAAGCAGACCCTAGTAATATACATATATTTTTAATTAACAACATAAAAACTCTTTAAAAACTAAATGTATGCACAACAGACTGTTCTAAAAGTTTTATTGATATGTATTTGTTGGTTATTGAATGTGTGTTGGATTGATTGGGTAGCTTTACGTAAACAAAGAAAAATGAAGACCCATTTAAAAAGATTTTAGACCTACAAGACCTGATTTCAGTCAATTTGAGACTTTTTAAGGCATAAAATTTCGATTTTGACATTTAAGACATTTTAAGTCTTTTTAAGACCTCACGCATACCATGTCTATGAAATTTTGTTCCCCCAAATGTGCAGTATTTTAATTCAAGCAATACAATTGTTAAGCCTTTATTTAACTTTAACCCCTTGGGTATAGGTAATGTATTGCTATCAAACACTAGATATGTAGATAATCAAATTAAATCACACTGATTGATATTGTACGCTCAGATTGTATAGTCAATAAGTGTACATAAATATTGAAAATCTGAGCAGTTCAAATGAGTAGATATGAGTATGTGTTGTAGCCTAATTTATTCTCTACCCCCCTCCATGCTCACTCTGCCTTTCACTGTGATAAAGATGATATGGCTGGATAGATGTTGAGAGTGTGTCTGTCTGTGGTGAAGAGGCTGCTTGAGGTTCTTATCAGTTCCTGCTTTTTCCTCTTATGACCCAGACAGACTGGAGAGCCCCACTTCAGCTGCCTGCCCTCCCCAGGATGAGTGCACCCTGCTGGGCCAACACGCCATCGTTATACCCTTATCTCCACCTGTGGAGGAATTCTCCAGCCATATAAGCCGTTGTCTTACTACTGTGTGCATGTCAGACAAGGCCAAGTGTGCTGTGGTCCTTGTCTGAATGTGTGTGTACGGAGGCAAGCTAAATTTGTGGTTATATGTGACTACATTTGAAACCATGGGTTGCTCTTTCAGTTTGGGAAACTTTTTTTTAAAATGGACTTTAAATGGCGAGAGGTTTGTTTGGCGTTGTGCTTTTTTTAATCCATCATGTTACTTGCTATTTAACATGAAATTTGTGTCAAGCACAAATCTATGGCCAAAACTGCTCCGAGATCACTATGTTTTGAGATTATTTTCTCTTCATATTCCCTACAGTACAGTAATATTCCATATGGCTGCAGAAAAACTTCTTCTTGTTGTTTGTGTTTTTCGTTGTCTGCTTAAAAGTAATTTGTTAATTCCAATAAACTGAATTTTTGAATTGTGAGGCTCATTAGGCATCATGGGAATAGAAAAAAAGGTGGAAACTAACATGCTTTAATGAGGGATGTATGTCTCCTGTCCTGTAAAGATGTTAAAGATTCTCATCTCTTTCAGACTTTGATGCTTTTAAGACTTTAAGATTTTTATAGACTGTTTGGACTGATAATCTCTGTTTACAAGCTTTACCTTTATTTACAGCACTGTTTACGAGCTATTCTTCCTCTGAGTGTTGGAAAAGAGAGCAGGAAGGAGGAGGGAGAGCGGAAGATGAGAGGAGAGAAGAGGAAAAGAGCGTTTGTTGAGGAATGCAAAGTGGTGATGGGCAGGTTACGGTGTCTGTGTGTGAGCGAGCGTATATTGCAGATTGTAAAACTAGGAAAGTCATGAGAAGGTTAAGAGCCGTTTTGCCCAAGAAAGCCATGATGGATCAAAGAGGGGGTCTGTGTGGTCTTTCTTCTGTGTAACTCTGACTGTGCTGATGCTTTTTGTATAATTAAGACCCTCTTCTTTTCTCTGTGATAGTGACCTGAACTGTTTACTCTCCTCGAGCTCATACCCTTTTGATTACTGCATTCCAAATGGGATAAACCAATCTCTGAAAAGCAACTATGACAGCAAATTAAAGGGTCATTCTAAATCTCACTGCTCTCAAACCTAACCATTTCAATGAACTCTTTGGATTGAATGATTTTAGTAATGTATTAATTTGTCTTCATGGCTCGTTATAGTGCATTTTTACTCAGAAAATGCAAAATACTGTAAAGGTGCATTCCAAGGAACAGTTTGTGTCCCTCCCGCAGTAGTGCAAGTAGATCTGGATGGTTTATGTTGGTGGCGTGGATGGGAATGATGTTTAAAAGGTTAAGTGTACATTTAGGAGGAGCAGTGCAAGTCCACTGGCCTCTGGAGTTGCTCTAGAGACTGTTGTCTTTAGTGTCCTGTAAGCATGTCCCACCTACCAATTTGGAGACACTAGATCAAATTGTGCTGAAATCAGTATGTGTAGTGGTAGTGGCATTGACTATATAGATATATCACTCTCTCGCTTTCCTTTGGCTTAGTCTTTGATTTATCAAGCATCACCACGGTGAAATGGACCACCAATTACTCTGACATGACATTTGTTTGTTTTTATGCAGTGGATGCTCTTCCAGCAGCAACCCAGCACTGAGCGTATACTAACTCTCGAGCATCCATGCTGGTAAACACTCATAGACTCAACTTTTGTTTATCCAAGTCACCTATACCGCTTATTTAGTTTATCCTATTCACCAGTCCTATTCAATCTGATCCCTGCCATTGAGTGTAAAACCCTTTCAGTGATTTGAGCTGTTTTCTCTCCTTGAGTGGACCCTTTTCTTCATTATACAATGAATTTTAGCTGATATTTCCATCACTGGTATATCTGAGCTCATCTCTCTTTCTCATTTTCCAGTGATTGCTATTTGAGCTGATCCTCTTTGCAATTAAATAATTTGAACTGATCTTTGTGTCAGATAGAGGAATTTGATCAAATGTCTTTAATCTTCTCTGTTGGACGGTGACCAATCCTTTTATAAATGGTTTCCACAGGTTTTTGAGGTCAAATATGGGTGCAATCTTCTTAAACCTTTAAACCTTCCAATGTCTTCGTTTCAATACAGCTCTAAGTGAAGAGCTGCCAGAAGAGATGGCCCAGTCAACTGATCATTGGTCAGAACTGGTTCAATGGTCAGTTGACAGTTTTTTTGTATGTTAGTTTGTCTGTTTGTTTTCTTTGTTTTAGGCCAATCTCTGTTTCAGTGTTCTGGCAATTTGTTCTACCTTGTAAAATTGTCATACCCCCCATTCAAAACATATGTATGACAAAATACTGCCTGTTAGACTGTGCTATTGCTGTAAATTGAGGTTGTAATATCATCCTAGCCTAACCCCAACCTTAGAACAATTCAAATATAGTGTTGGTAGCATCTAAAGCAGGGTCACCACACTCAGTAGCTGCGTCCCAAATGGCACACTATGCACTATGTCTTTATGCACTATGTACTTATGCACTTACACACTCAACAGCATAGTATATGTATGTAGTGTCGTCCCAAAGCGGAAGTTCAAACCGTTTCCCAGATGATGTTTGACGGTTGCCAAATTAGTAAAATAAATGATCAAACTGCCAAATAATACCTGTCATGAGTATAACCGCATTCACCATCAAGAGGCACTATAATCAATCTTGTAGGAGAATTTTGCTTTCACAATCCAAAATAAATAAAGTTATCCAACATGTGAGCCCCATAGCATCGCCCCTTCCGTGTGAGCAAAACTGCGGTCGTTGAGTGCGTGAAAGGTCCATCATCCCACATTTCATTTTACCGGTTGAATGAGTTCATCATCTGGTTAATTAAAGCGCACTGATTATTTTTAGAATTTTCAGTGTGAACGCACTACCTACACTATTGATACTACAACATGGCGTAGAATAGTGCATAAGTATGCGATTTGGGACGCACCTAGTGTCCTGCAGATTTTAGCTCCAACCTTAATCAAACACCTGAACAAACTAATCAAGCTCTTATTACTGCAGGTATGCTTGAAACAAAGTCTGTATTCACCCCCCCCCCCCCCCCCCCCCATCCCCACAATAGGGCACTATTGGAGGGAGCTGCAATTCCTAGTGGTGTCTAAAACCATAGTGGCCATTCTTAAGTGCACTCAATCAGTCCCAGAATGCAACGCAACAAGGAGTGTACGACCAAAGTCCCTCTAAGGCAAGTGTTTCCACTCGCCGACCATCTTTAAAACGCCTCTCCGGCAGTATGCTTGGGCATTCTGTTTGAATGGGGAAACATCAAATTGTCCAAAGTTGCTTGCCAAGCTTACAATTAAACTTCATCTTGGGAATCACCAATACATTAAACAACAACTGTCTTTTTGGCTTAATTTCTAAACATTCAATATGCAGAAACTTACTCCTTGTCCGAGCCCCTCCTCCGGCAAATCGTTAGTCTGCACTAAGGTGGGGCTTCATTAGCCATATTGACGTTACACTTTTCCACATTCAAAACTATATGAGTGACATGTCTTGCGTATTCTACACTGTAAGAAATAAAGGTGCGTGAGCTGTCACAGGGGTGGTACCATTTCAAAAGGTACACATTTGTACCTTAAGGGTCCATATTGGTATCTCAAAAGTATATATTAGTAATTTGTAGTTATCGTGTTTCCCTGCCCACCTCTTGATCTTTTATTATTATTATCATTATTATCATTATATTATTATTAATAGTTCATTATATTGTTAGTTAAATTCTTCTTTTTAATATTATTCTTTACTTTCGGTTTTTATTATTTGTATATTATCATTATTATAATAATGTTTCTTTTTCTTATTATTCTCATTGTTTTGTTTGCAGCACTTTATTTGTCTACTTTCTTTTCTTCCACTCTTCCCCTTCCTTTTTTGTTTTTTTTATTTTTCTTCTCCTTATTATTATTATTATTATTATTATTATTATTTATTATTATTATTATTTTTGTCCTCTTCCAGATTTCCCAACCTCCCCTACCTCCTCACTATTATCATTAATAGTATTACTTTTACTTTTGTTAACATTATTATTATTACTATTCTGACTTGTCCTCCCGCAATCTCCTCATTATTATTATTACAAGTATTTCTACTATTGTCATTATTCAGGTTGCTGTAGTTGTTGTAGTAGTAGAAGAAGTAGTAGTAGTAGTAGCAGTATTCATTGTAGTAGTAACGATTGTAGTTGGGATTGTTGAAGTAGTAGTTGTAGTAGTTTCTGTAGTAGTAGATGTCGTTGACATAGTGGTACTAGAAGTAGTAAAGGTGTTGATGTAGTAGTAGTAGTAGTAGTCGGTGTATTAGTATCAGAAGTAGATGTTGTCAATGTAGATGTTGTAGTAGCAGTGATTGCTGTAGTAGTATCAGTAGTAATAGTAGACGTTGTTGTAGTAGTATCAGTTGTAGTAGATGTTGTAGTAGTATCAGTAGTAGTAGACATTGTAGTAGTAGTAGTAGTAGTAGTAGTAGTAGTAGTGGTTGTGGCTGTAGTAGCAGCTGCAGTAGTAGTTGTAATATTAGTAACTTTCTGTAGTAGTTAGTGTAGTACTTCTGATTTATTATTATTGTTGTTGTCAGTTATTACTGTTGTCCTCTCTTTTTACTGTCATCATTACTATCATACATTACTAGCGTTGTTGTCACTCTTTACTAATGACTGGTATTGTTGTTGTTTTTTTATTTCATTTTCTTTGTATTTGTATGATCCCAATTTGTGTACCTTTTTGCATATTCTAATAAAAAAATAAATAAAAAAAGTATATATTAGTACATCAAAAATTTAAGAGGAATGCTACAACCCATGTACACTCCCCTCAACAGTGAATCCTCAACTAGCAAATCACAAACAAAACGGCATCGCTTCTGATGCACCGAGTGCTCAATTCACTTGTTGTTTTCATTCACTCCTTCAGATGAAGTATATTAGTAGATTAATATAGCAAATATTGAATGTCTTATAGGGGGTGATTTCGGAAAGCCTATTGAAGGCTTGACTGTTAGCCTAAAATGCATAACACCTAATGCTAACACTGCCTCTTTGGCAGTATGCAGGGAAGGAGGGCAGAAGCTGCTATGTGATCAGCTAAGACAATCTTCACTTGAGTGTAAGAAAAGTAAAGTTTTCCAGTGGCAAATGCAATTTCCTCTTCCACATAGAAATAAAATATCTGCTTGAAACTTTCAGGCAGGTGTGTTGAGGCAAATTGGAGCTAAACTTTGCAGGACACCAACCATCCAGAACCAAGTTTGGGGATCCCCGATCTAAAAACAAAAATCAAGACACTTGACTTACACAGGTGACCAGGTGGCTCAGTGGTTAGCATTGTTACCTCACAGCAAGAAGGTCACTGGTTTGAGTCCCAAATCCCAGTTGGCATTTCTGTGTGGAGTTTGCATGTTCTCCCAGTGTTGACGTGTGTTTCCTCCGGGTGCTCCGGTTTCCCCCACAGTCCAAACACATGCGCTATAGGTGAACTTAATAAAATAAATTGGCTGTAGTGTATGTGTGTGAATGAGTGTGTTCGGATGTTTCCCACTATTGGGTTGCAGCTGTAAGGGCATCCGCTGTGTAAAACTTATGCTGGATAAGTTGGCGGTTCATTCCGCTGTGGTGACCACTGATGAATAAAGGGACTAATGAATGAATGAACTATGAATGAATTTTCAATGGACTTGCACTGTCTGTAAACACACATGAACTGTTTCTGAGTTTATCCACCTTTCGCTAAAGTGATTTGATAGCTATCTCTCCTTAAACTGATGTGTCTGTCAGTGATCCCACTCTTTGGGCTGATTTTAGCTGATCCTCCTCTCTTTGACCGTGATCTTTCTCCTGCATAGTTCAGACTCTCTCTGTGACAGTGACTGATCCCTCTTCCATGCAACTCTCTCTTGTCTCTTTTCAGCTCTAATAGATGGTAAACGTCTGTGTGAACAGAGCAGTGGGATACTGAGCAGAAAAAAAAATGTTTACAACTCTGTGATCTATCGACCATTAACAACAGGCTTAAAGCAGCCAACCCACATATCTCAGCATAACTCTAGTCTGCACACCATGGAGAATATCACTGCATGATGGATCCACCAGTGTAAATGAGAGTGCTGTGTGTGTTTAATACATATGTGCGCTGGCATGGCTGGTTTGCTTCTAGATTACAGAAATGGAATTACATAAAACCTTGGAGCTTTTTTGGGGATGCATGTGTGACTGTATGAGTGCATTTGTGTTGGGTTGGAGTGAGGTGGATTTCACTAAAGGTAAATGTGACTTTTTTACTCTAAGTTGAGAATGAACAATTGATTTTATACAGTAGTTAACATTTGCAAGACAATTTAACATCTTTCAGGATGCAAAATGAAGGCAAACTCTCCCAAATAAAGGCAATTTTCTTGTTACGTAAATTATTTTTGTTCACAAATGTATGTCAACATAATTATGTATGTCTCTAGATTCATCCAAATAAAACAAATATTTCAAGAGATCTATAGTTTTTTTGTATAATTTGTCAAATGTTCAAGCGACAACTATAGTATATTAGGGAATAATATCTTAATAAGTTAATAAATCAAGGTTATTGAACTTGTTTAATGATTTTTGCCTTTATAATCCCCCTTCTAAATATAACTTAACAATTTAACTGATATCTTTACTTAAAAGTTTTTATTTTTTAAACACAATTTGATATACAGCAAAATCCTCAGAGTAAAATCAAATTCTCCCACTAGTCCCACTCCTACAAAGAGTTAAAATAACACTGGAGCGGTGTTAAAGTGCTGAGTGAACAGAGAATAATGAACTCCTGCTGTTAAAAAGCAGAATCACTGAAGAAAAACACAAACTACAACTAAATTCAGTCACAACCTTAGGCTCTGCTGTCCAGACAAACATGGGTTTTGTCTAAATTGGAGCTGTTTTCTACACAAAAACACAGTATCAGGTCACTGAAAACCAATTTTTTTCAAACTCTTGTCAGGGTGAAGAAAACCTCTGTGTTTTTTAGAAAATTGAGACTAGTACTGTACTAGTGATGCGTGGATGGTGGTTATATCCATGGGCACTGTGGATAATCCGCGGGTCGGGTAATAAAAAAAATACATTATGATTAATTGCGAGTAGGTCGTGGGTCATAGCAGTTGACCAGCAAAAAAGCAGAGAGTGGACTTCGCAGAATGTGAAGATGAGAGACACGCCCAAAATAATGGATGAAGTGCAAGAGTACTGTGCAAACTTTCAGTTAGAGGAGTCATCAGAGGAAAATCTGCTATCATTCTGGGAGAAACAAGATCACTTATTTACACGACTGCAGCGCCTTGCTAGGATAAGCTTGTGCATTCCTGCAACAAGTGGTGCGCGCAAACTCTCATTTAGTGCAGCCCCAATCCAGGCACAGTAGGTTAGATGATATTCTGTTTTTGCACAGTGCAAAGAAAAAGGCCAAGTAAACATAACATAGCTGCTGTTTAGGCTGAAGTGGCACCATTTTTGTTATCTTTTTCCTGTAAATGTAAAAGCTAAATCTGCTGTTAATAACGAATGATCCATAGTGACCTATCATTATGCTTAAAACAAAGAATTAGAATAATTAAAGTGTCGATCAGGTGCGGGTTGGGTGCGGATATATATATCAGATAAAATAATGTGTGCGAGCGGGTGGCTGGTGGATGATTAGAATGAAGGAGCGGATTCGGGTGACATTTCAGCTGATCTGCGCATTTCTACTGTGTACATGTGGACATTGCCTTAGGAACTCAACTGAAAACTCAAATCTCTCAAAATCTCAGCTCATCATGATCATTAAACAACTCCACAAACAGAATCAGCAGCTTTACTTATTCCTAAGCCGTCTTACTATTTCTGTCAGATGTCTACAAAAGTCTGTAGTGAGATTTACTGAAAATACTTGTTTTGTTAGATGTCACCATTGTGGTATGTATTTACTTCTGTGTATTTACACCAGTACTTACTTTACCTTTTGACTATTGATTTTTAAAAAGTTATATAGGGAATACATTAATATTTGTATTAATTATGATTATAATTAATTATTGCATTATTTGTAATAATTGTCTTATGTATATATAACTTTTTAATTTATTTTTTTGACACAGAATTCTGTTGGGCAAATGAGTGTGTGTTTCATCGCTTTAAGACAAATGGATTAGTTTATTGTGTTTTCATGTTCATTAAATTATATGACAGATAATTTTTTTGGGGGGTTCATATCAAACAGTTTTCTAATTTGAAGCATAGTAATTGTCTTTATGAATATGAATTGATTTTTTGAAAACTTTTGTTTTGAGTTAGAATGCTAAATGTTCTCCTCCTGTTCAAGTTTTACATTGAAGGGTTCTTACAACATATTTGCCCATATTCAAATACGATTTTCTTGAAAAAAATCAAAAATCTGAAAAAAAAATGCAAAACATGTTATACAGGACACTATTAGCAAGGCTAAATGCATGAAATAATTGTTAAAAAATTGGGCACAAATGGGTTAAGAAGTGAAGCCACAATTCAGAGTCAGAATTGTCAAAATAAACAGAATTAAAAGATATATGCTCTGAATTTTTAGATATAAACTTCAAATTTCTGAAATAAAGGAAGACTTATTAGACAGCTTAACTAAATTTTCTGTTAAATTAAGTTATCTATCATGTGGTAAAATATCTGAAAAATCTTGAAAAACTATACAATATGTGAATATTTGGAAAAAGTTGCAAAAAATAAGAAATGCAGCTTTTATGTGGCATGAACAAGCTTCCATATTAAGAATTATTTTATAAGAATTATTCATTCTTATTGACCTGTATAATCTGAAGCTTAGAACTTTCAAGAACAGCTTCTGAAATAGCACGACTTGTGGAGAAGGAATTTTTATTAGACAAATATTTGTATACTTCTGTGCAGAGGGAGCCATTACTGGTAGGTTTTCCAAACAGAGTAAAAGCCCGTTCACACCAAGAGTGATAGCTACTTTCTGAGAGACTTCAGAGACTATGTCTTTTGAAGGCCTAAATTTAAGGCCAGCTGCATCACTATAGCACTACAAAGACTGCCCTAATTCGAAAGCTTCTAAAATGCACATAGGAGAACATATTTAGACAGGTGTGAACACACTTGTTTTAGCCTTATACTTTGAAGAATCTAGAGGGCATCTTTAAATGTTTAAACTAGCTCTTTAAAGACATTTTCTTGGTTTATTGGTCATCAGTGGGAAAGGATATTCAAATAATTATCCAGAAATACCTCTGTTGTTGCTGGAATATTTGTAGCCAATGCTCAGCCATTTTTTTTTCTATATAAAGAAGATTTTACTTAAACATTTTCTTTCCATATTTTGAGTGGCCAAAAAGCATTTCAAATTTCCTCTTATGTTGATGAATCGACTTAATGATATCACACAAACATCAGATTGTAATCTGAATTCATCACCCATGCAGTTCAGCGTGTGGTTCAGTGTAAAATTCACCATGATTGAAGCTCTTTGTGATTGCAGGATACAGGCTGTAAAAAAGGATCCAAGAGTTCAAAGGAATCGATATTAGTCTTGATTTGGTATTAGTAATTTGAAATGGCCCTCAGCATTTAGGAGATCTTTATCACAGAGCAGGTCTACCTCACTATGTAAGTTATGTAAAGATTAAAAACCAACATGAGGGTAGAAAAACTCAAACAAATCCAAAGATGGATGCACAGATGGCAAAACATCTGCATTCAACGTGATTATTTTGTATTCTTTTTTTGGGTCTCACTTTATATTAGGTCACCTTTTCTACTATGTACTTGCATCAAAAAAATGTATACAATGTACTTACTGTGTTCATAATGCATTACAGAACACTTCTGGTGCTCTTGAGGTGGGATTTGGATAGGGTTAGGGACAAGTTTGGTGGTATGGGTAGGTTTAAGGGTGGGTTAAGGTGTAAGGCATGGCCAACATTGTAATTACAGATGTAGTGAAGTGCAGGTATTTATTCAATTATAAGTACAATGTAAAAACATGTATTTAGCAGAGCTGTATGGTAACGAAGTAGAACTACTTCACTACTGTACTTAAGTACTAAAAGGCAGTATCTATACTCTACTGGAGTATTGTTTTTTCTCCTACTTCTACTATTACTTCAGTACATATTTTCGATGAGTTTAATACTTTTACTCCGACCATTTTTTTATGTGCTGCATCGTTACTCGTTACAATGTTTTGAATCATTCCAAACCCACATTATCACTGCCAGAGCAGCAGATGGCTCTGTCACATATACATTATAAGTCGTAAACCATGGTTCTTTTCGTTCTGCTTAATCACATGCCCCAAAAAAGATATTTAAAATAAACAAAACAATATGTCTTTTGACTGCTTTCTTTAATAACTACATAACACAATACTTGTACTTTTACTTTCAGTACTTGAGTAGTAACATTTAAAATAAACTACTTGCAATACTTGAGTACAAAAAATGTTGAATACTTTAGTACTTCCACTTAAGTATGATGCTTAAAGAGCACTTCAACTTCTACTCAAGTCACTTTTTTGATAGAGCACTTGTACTTTTACTTAAGTCTGGGTCTCTAGTACTTTATACATCTCTGGTATTTAGACAATAAGTACAATGTAACAAATGATTAAGTTCAGTGTAAGTAAAGTGGTGTTAGGTCTGAGTGGGTCCTAATGCCCCTGTATAGTAAAGGGGACACTATACTGCTCAGTGATCGCCATCTTTTGGATAAGACATTAAACCGAGGTCCTGACTCTCTGTGGTCGTTAAAAATCGCAGGATGTCCTTCAAACAGAGTAGGGATTTAACCCCTTCATCCATATTCATTATTTGAATATCCCTGGCATCCATCCTAACTATCCACATATCATAATTGGCTTTATCACTTTGTCTCCTTTCCACCGATCATCCGGTGTGTGGTGTGCGCTCTGGCGCAATATGGCTACCGTTGCATCATCCAGGTGGATGCTGCACACTGGTGATGAATGTGGAGATTCCCCCCAAAAATGGGTAAAGCGCTTTGAGTGTCCAGAAAGGCACTATATAAATGTAAGGAATTCATATTATTATTAATTATTAGTAAGTACATATCCTTTTGTTAAGTTGTAATGTATAAAATACTGAATACTGATTCCGGGTCCAAACCGCTACTTATTTGAGAAAATTTATGACCACTTTTTAGTCATATCACCCATAACCGAAGTGAACTTTATATAAAATCATGGTGTACACATCAGTCTCTAGACTTGCTGCATCACAGACATCAATATTTTAACAATTTATAAAAAATGTATCACTTTCTGGCCATTAGATAGTAGGCATAGATAAATATATTGCGATTGTGATTTTCGAAAGTATTACATCGCTTTGTAAATGTTTATTAGTACCATTTGTTAAGTCTCCCCATACAGTAAGATAGAGCGATTGGACTCAGAGGCCGCTTCGTGTGACGTCATACTTAACAAGCGGATTAGTTAAGGCCACCTAATATAAAAGAGGATCATTTTTTGGTTTGTTAAAATAGATCAATCAATAAGAAAACAATGTTCCAGAGAAGGCTTAAAGCTATTTTAATAAATATGCAATTGAATAAACATTTAAATAATATTATTATAACATTACTACATTTTCAGTATAGTTTCATTAGGTATTTTACATTAGTTAAATATATTTAATAGCAACAACAATTTAAAGTGTATTTTGTTTTAGTTTTATCTTTCATGTGTTTCAGGTGTTTTAAATTTCTGTTTGTTAGTGTAAAAGGTCTGAAAGTTTAGAGAGACCAGGTCCTTGAGTTAGCTGTTTCAGATACTATGAGAAACTGAAATATTGCAGTGTAAATTATGAGAAAATCAAAATATTTTTTAATGTAATTGCATACATATAAACAAATTCACCCCCCCCCCCAACTGTTCTGCTGATTTGGATGCATTGTTTAGCCTTAAGACTGACAAATGAATTTTCATTATCTTAAGACTGATGTGTTACACGCCTGAATGCAAAGATATGCCACCATTATCAATGCAAGGTCACAGGGTCAGACAACACCTGAAAAAGGTATAAACACATACACACATGCTTTTGCACACACAATTTCACACACAAATACTCACTGATAGCATGGACTGGTGTGAAAAGTGAGAGTTGGCAGGTGAAAAGAAACAAATGTCAAGTAGCGGGAATCAGAACAGCTGGAGAAGCATGATTTATGCACTACAGGGGTGTGAGTGTTTGTGTTCACGTTTTTCTCTGTAAGAAATCTAGAGGAGATAAAACATACAAAATATTTATAATTTATAAACACTTATCATTATTTTTTAAATTTAGGAAGAATGTAATCTTCATTGTTCTATAAAATTGTGGCAATATTATATATAATATACTATTATAAATAATAGTAATGACTAGCACAACAAAATATAATACTAAAAGTTATGAAGGTAATTAGAAGTTAAATATGTAAAATCTTTCTGTAAATTCAATCATTTAATATTATTTTATATTATTATTTTGAATTCCAGTACAAATGCATGATTAATAATGTAGAAATATAATGTGAATATTAATAAAATATAAAACTCTTTTTAAAAATGAATGATTACAAGTCTGTAAAATATTGCCAAATAAAATGTAAAATGTAAACACTGTACTTTCAAACTTGCAACATTCTCACCATGCTGATAATTAGATAACATCTGCCTGCATCCCTGTGGTGTCATGTAAGACTGTGGTTATAAGTGAACTTTGGACCAGTTTTCTGTCCACACAACATATTCTTCAGCAAAGCATTTGATTCTTTCTGTTGACGAAAGGTTTGGTCACTGCAGAGGCTTTCAGGGTAAATTCTCTCAAGACACTTTATGTCCAGACACATCTTTACCCTGTTCAGTGGTTTAATGCAATGTTAAACCATACATTCATTTTTTGTGGACGACCAGTCTTTTGGGGGGACTTGAATGAGTTAGTGTTAAGTGTTAACATTGTTAAGATGCAACATTCTAAAAATGAAAGATTTGAGTTGACCAAATGCATCTCTTGCTGGCTGAAAGGGTTTCTTTGGCCTTTATCTGGACATTTGTTAGACATCTCCTATTTAAGTCTTTCAATCACTTTAGGATGGCCTATCATCTTTTGAGTGTCAGTGAAAACTGGAACGTTAGTTCAGTTAAATAGGATTTGTAAGATAATTAAGAGTATTACAGCCAAGAGTCAGATCAACATCAATAAGAGGATATTTTTTATCAATTGTCTACAATTATGTAACTTATCAAATATGCTTAAAAACTCCTGTAAGGATCACTTGAAATAGGAATAAGCAGTGACCTCAACATTTTGGAAAAATTTGGTTGCTCTCTAATTTTGATATCCACACTTGTCAATGAGTTGTGCTTTGTTATGAATTGCTATGCCGTGTTGCATGTTTCTTTCTGTCTGCCTGTGGTTGGCTGTACGTGGGTGTGATGAGGTGTGAAGTAACGCGACTAGTTGTTTACAAACAGACGCGCGGCTTGTCAGGGTGATGCTCTCGTTGTTTGTGTTTTGCGTTCCAGCGGGGCTGGCGGACACTGACCCAGGGTGAGAGGAGTCGGCGGAGAGCGGGGAGTGTTTGAAAAGATGCAGATAAGTGGAGAGCAACATTCCGTACGCTGACCGGAGGCGTCTGACAGGCACAACACTCTCACAGGATCAAATCCAGCCTCTGCTTTGACTTTGATGGTCTGGACCACAGAATATTTTCAGTACGAGCTTGTTTCCCAAAATGCTGAGTTGTGTTTTTGGCCTGAAAAACATTCCCTTAATATCTAGATAAGCTGAGAAACATCTTGAATAACTCCCTTTCATTCAAATAGTACATGAGGGAAATGCTTATATGGAATCTAAATACACACACCAGCCACTATGTTAGGCACATCTTAGTAGTACCAGTTCGGACAGCCTTCCGAATTCATCAGGCAGTTGTTATATAGCTGCACATTCATGATGCAACTCGACAGTTCTACCGCATCTCTATTGGACTGAGGTGCTGTTTACACTTGTGCCATAGACTGCATTTGCAACACTCCTGGACTGGCATTTTATTGTGCTTCAGAAACAATCTCTGTGCACACTATACAGCCCAAAACGTATGATACTGTACATACTCACAAGGTATGCACATATTTTGCTGGCATCTGTTCTTGCAGTCTACTTGTTGTTTAAAGCCCCTGATATACTTTGTTTGATACACTGATATAACTTTGTTTGAGATCATTTCAGCAGGTCAAAACAGCTCAACAAAGCTCACCAAAAAGGTTTTGTAGGAGTTAGTTTTTGGCTCCAAAACTCTAAAAATTGTTTTCTATGAATGTACGCACACTGGTGGTGCCATTTGGCATCTGTCTGCAGAGAACAGAAAACAATTTACTTACTTCTCAAGATGCGACAATAGGCTGGAGAAGGCTTTTTGCCAGATGTTTATGAGTCTGTTGTTCTCTCACAGCCACCATAGTTGTTGTTTTTAGGGGGAAAAAAGAAACATGACACATGTTTACAACCCTGCCTCTCGCAGAGCAGGGGTGATGAAATCATGAAAATAGTATATTATCACTCAGCCTTTTTGAACTTCCATTTGCCCTCAAACAAAGACCAAAATATAACTTTGTTTAAAGTATATCGGGGCCTTATTGGTTATATGGCAGAGCCTTGAGGAATCAAGCAACGGTACCTAATAGTTCAGAAGACCATCTAGTGAGAGATTCTGGAAAGCTGTGCCTCCATTTTTAAAACTCTGCATTATTTTTGGATATTGAACTCATTGTCATGTTCAGTAAACCAGTTTGTGGTGATTTAAGCTTTGTGACTTCATGCTATTCTTTTTCTATACACATGGTGGTCATAAATGGATAAAGAGGGTCAGAAACAAAGCAATATGTGTTGAAAATAAGCATAGTTTGTAATAAAGGCCTAAAAGTGTACCAAGAAAATCTCCCCCACATATACTACCTGCCACCTGAATCATTGATACAAGGCAGAATGGATCCATATTTGTGTTATGTATGCCAAATTCTCACTACCTTCCAAGTATTGAACCAAAAGATGACTCATCCTAACAGGGAACTTTTACCTACTGTTAAATATAGGTGAGCCCATGTGATTTGTATGCTCTTCTGTTACTGTAGCTCATCTGCTTCAATGTTTGACATGCTTGCAGGTTGCACTGAGTGGTTATTTGAGTTACTGTTATGTCCTTTTTTTATCAGTATGGTCATTTTTTTTTTGTTTAGTTTAGTTTATTTGTTTACAGGGTCAATTCACATTAATAAACATTACTGTAAAATGTGCCAGAATTAGCGAATGGCTATTTTTCATCTGTAGACCCCCTACAGAATGTTAATTCTCCTCATTCTCCTCTGACCTCTGCCATAGACCAGGCATCTCTATCCACAGAACTGCTGCTCTCTGAAAGTATTCTCTTTTGTGGACCATTTCTGAATACTCTGCTAGAGATGCTTACTCATAAAATCCCAGTAGATCAGCAGTTTCTGAGAAATCAAGACCAGCATACAGTATATTAAACCAGATACTATGCCATGTTCAAACTCAAATTAAATCTAATTTCTTCCCCATTCTAATGCCCATCTGAACTTCTAGATCAGTGCTTATCCACCAGAATCTTACAACTTCATTATTTTTGTGTATTTGACAATTGTTGTCACATATGCAGGATTTTCCTTTTGCTTGCCATTGATTGATTGATTGATTGATTGATTGATTGATTGATTTATTGATTGATTGATTGATTTTTTTATTGTGTGGCCCATTAGTCAGTCTTTTTCTGCTGGGCCACCCTGACCCATAGCCTCACTTTGGATCTGTTATAATGTGTCCTTGCTCTACTGTCTTAAGTTACATTGGTAACTTACATTGGTGTATTTGTAGGAATAGCCGATAATGCATTTGTATGCTGTAAGACAATTATAGATTTTTTTATGCCAAAAAATCATTCGAAAATTAAGTTAAGATCAGTGTCCGTAAATATATTTATTAAATTTCCTACTGTAAATACATAAAAATTTAATTGTTGATTGGTAATATATATAGCTGATTTTCAAATAGTTGTCTTGGCCAAATTTTGTCATATCCTTACAAACTATACATCAAGTTTATTTATTCAGTTTATAAAAAAACTGACCATTGGCTTTTTTTTAAATACTGATACTAAATGTTTGAAGACTGCAGATATACACTCACCAGCCACTTTATTAGGTACAACTTACTAGTACCGGGTTGGACCTCCTTTTGCCTTCAGAACTGCCTTAATCCTTTGTGGCATAGATTCAACAAGGTGCTGGAAATATTCCTCAGACATTTTGGTCCATATTGACATGATAGAATCATGCCATTGCTGCAGATTTGTCGGCTGCACATCCATGATGGAAATCTCCTTTTGTTCCACATCCAAATGTCTATTGCATTAAAATCTGGTGACTGTGGAGGCCATTTGAGTACTGTGAATTCATTGTCATGTTCAAGAAACCAGACTGAGATGATTCGCGGTTAAATGACATGGTGCGTTATCCTGCTGGACAAAGCCATCAGAAGATGGGTACACTGTGGTCATAAAGGCTTGGACATGGTCAGCAACAATACTCAGGTAGGCTGTGGCGTTGACACGATTCTCAGTTGGTACTAATGGGCGCAAAGTGTGCCAAGAAAATATCCCCCACACCATTACACTACCACCGCCAGTCTGAAGTGTTGATACAAGGCAGGATGAATCCATGCTTTCATGTTGTTGATGCCAAATTCTGACTCTAACATCCGAATGTCGCAGCAGAAATCGAGATTCATCAGACCAGGCAACGTTCTTTCAATCTTCTGTTGTCCAGTTTTGGTGAGCCTGTGCCTGTGTCTTCTACTGCTGTAGCCCAAGGTTCGACGTGTTGTGCATTCAAAGATGCTCTTCTGCATACTTGCTGTTGTATGCAGTGGTTTTAATGAGTGATTATTTGAGCTACTGTTGCCTTTCTATCTGCTTGAACCAGTCTGGCCATTCTCCTCTGACCTCTGTCATCAACAAGGCATTTATGCCCACAGAACTGCCGCTCACTGGATATTTTCTTTTTTTCCGACCATTCTCTCCCTAGAGATGGTTGTGCGTGAAAAACCCAGTAGTCTGAAATACTCAGACCAGCCTGTCTGGCACCAACAACCACAATCAAAGTCAATTAAATCACCTTTCTTCCCCATTCTGATGCTCGGTTTGAACTGCAGCAGATCGTCTTGACCATTTCTACATGCCTTAATGCACTGGTGCTGCCATGTAATTGGCTGATTAGAAATTTGCGTTTGTGAACAGTTGGACAGGTGTACCTAATAAAGTGACCATTGAGTGTACATTATTACAAGACTTGAAATTGTGACTATTTTTCTCATAATTTCTCACAATGTGAGGGCGTTCCACATAAACTCCTGCTGATGTTGCTGTGTATGGCATGTTGAGATGCTTAAACAAACAGAGCAGTGTTTTGATAGCGCCAAAGTGTTTACACTTTTCGGGTAAATCAACCTACAAACAGCTTACTTTTACTTGTCTCTGTATATCAAGCTGGGACAAGAGAAAGTAAGTGTGTGGATGCTAGGAACACACAGCTAGCAAAAGGAGTCTGACATTACAAGCTGTCAAATCACTGCAGCCACATCACAGAGAAAGAGAGAATAAGACAAAGAGGGTACGGACTAAGGGACCACCGAGGCTTCTATTAAAAGCACATGGTGGGTGGGGGGCAGACTATGTTCTGGTTTAGGGGCTGTGGAACAGCACGACCAGGCTTCGGAGATCTGCGTAATCTACAACAGACCAGACCACCTTAACCTCCGCCCTCCCCCTTCTCTCTTTCATCTCCTTCTCTTCTCTCCATCTAATCTCTCCTAATAACACAGGAAGACTTCACGGTCATTTTAAACCATTTTAGAGCCGTATGAAATCCGCTTTACTTCCTCACAAATTTCACTTTTCATAAAGCTTGTCTAATTAATTAAAAGTATTTACACAATTTAGTCTTTTATAATTGCACTTACATTAATGACATTTTACAGTTTACACAATTGACAGCAAAAAACTTCATGCTGACAAGATGGTGTGATTTCACCTTAAATTTCATTGGGTTCTTTCAACAGGATCAAAAGTGTAATCGCTTATAATCACAACACATTTCGTTAAATAGACCTAAGCCTTCATTTAGACGATCAAGTGAGTTGAAAATGAAATGAAAAGATGGTTAAATATAAGCGTTGCAAGTAGTAGTGAAAATCTATAGAGAATACTGTGTTAATATTATTGTTTATAATTTTAAGATGTGGCACAGCACAATGCAATTTAATGTGGTGCTTCTTGTCTGGTGTTTGTCAAACTAAATGACTCTCAATCACCTAGTGTAGATTTTTAACAAGGGATGGCTCACCCAAATTTTTTTCCACTATTTACTCAACATAAGCTTGTTCTGAAAACGTAGCCCTATATACATTTCTGCAGATCACAAATTATGTAGCCAGAAATACATATGGCTGCATTTCGACTTTAAAATGAGTGATACGGGGTGGATTGATACTGTTCCTTTCACGCTTACTAGCTGACCGCTTACCTCCGTGTGGACAGCTTTTCCGCTGTTACCTGTTTGTCCAGTTAGCTCACCGTCAGCTGACTTGGGAGAGTAGCTGACCACAACGACGGAGTTTGAGTCCGGAGAAGCATGGTTCCAGAAAGCAGGTAAAAAAAAACAGGATCCAAAAAATTAAATAAACAAGTTAACAACAGTGTGAGAATGTGGTAAAAACTTAAAATGTAGTAAAAATCAGGCAAGGGCTTTTCTTTTTCTGGATTGCTCTTTTTAACTGTCAGTTGGATTTAGTGAAGTGGGTGGGCAGGTCAATGCTTTGAAAACACTATTGGTTGGGTTTAAGGAAAGAAGAGGTTGAGTCAGTTGATCGGTCAGTCATTTATTTAACGTGAGAATAGCAGGCACGAATGGCACTGGCAAGAGAAATTTGAGATCTCAAAATTCGTACACAGCGGCCTCTGCTGGATTCGTAAAAACAAAACCTGCAAAAAGCATATCTCCTGGGGCAAATTTTGCACTCTCCAGAAATGTATATAGTGGTATGTTTTTAAAATGAGCCTCATGCTTAAGTGGTTAGAATTTTTCATAAATTAGTTTTCTTTGTTGAAACACAAACACACAAAAAAGGAAGATATTCTGAAGAAAAACTATAGCATTGACATCCATAGTAGGAACAAACTCTATGAAAGTCAATGCCTGCTTTACCCCCCAAAAAATATTTTTTTGTGTATTTTCCTACAGAAAAAAGAAACCTAAACAGCTTTGGAACAATTGGAGAATGACTATATGATGACTACATTTTTGAAAAAATGTTAAATGCAAAGAGTTTATAATTGCATGAAAGTTGACTGGAAATGCACTAAGTAGTTATACAGCAACCCTGCCCCTCGTCAGTGTAAATGAACATTAGCTTCAGTCCAAACACGTACATTACCTACATGATGAAGATGAAATTTGGGTGCACATTTCAGCAACTCAATGATCCCAATTGCAGCCCAAGAAACTCTCATTCGGTATCAGAAAAAAAAGTTGCTAGAATGGCCCAGACAATCACTTGACTTAAATGCAAGAGAAGAAACCCACAGATCCGTCAAGAATTTTAGGCTCTAGAAGTCTTAGAACAAAATACAATTTGACGATGCTTGAGACTCCATTCTGCATAAAAGCGGCATTTTGAATCTATCATTACCAAAAAGCCTTTTATTTAAAGTGTTAAATACATTTGAATAGTTCAGTAGTTTGTGACTCCTTGTGTCATTCTACTGTATTGTTATTTTATAAAGTATTCTTTTTTAGTTTGATGTATTTATATGTGTGAATTGTTTTTTTTATTGCTGTTCTTTTTTTGAAAAGTACTTTTATTTTGACAGATTAGTTTGAAGATGTTATGTGCGTAAACAATGACAAATGTTATTTTTCTTAGATAAGTGGAAAAATACTCATGAAGTATAAGACAGCAGAGGCTGAAAACAAAACCAATTCATTGATTCATTCACAGATGGTCTTTTTGTAGGGGCAAAACAACTGTACAAAATGTACAAAGTTTGTCCAAATTCTGTGATTCTATTGAATTCTATGGAATTCGATCTTGTTTTTTAAAGCATTGCAGAAATCATGACCCTATATATGTTTTTTTTATTTCAGTAGTCATTACTTCTCTTCAAATATCACACATCTGATGTTTACTGTGAGAAAATTGTCATGTATCTGGTAAGTGGCCTCTCTTTCGCTCACTCTTTTTCTCCTTCTGGTGAAATATGGCTGGAGTTGGGTAAAAGTTTTTTGGCCTGCTCAGCGGCTGACTTCATTTGAAATGGAGAACGGTTTCACGCTGCTTGCAAAATCATAACTCAGGCAGGCAGGAGGAGAAGCCAGACACTGGCCAGAAACGAGGCCCAGAGATTCGAGATGCTCAGTCAGTCTTCTCTGCAGGTACAAAAAACAGCAGCAGAGACACACAGGAGTCCATCTCAGGTCAGAGGATCCATGTCCTCAGAGCTGCCTGCTTTCTCACACAAACCCTCCGTCCCAGTCATATCACAACAAACTATCACTGAGCCAGAGGACTGAACACTTCACACATATGCCTAAACATTTGTGTTTGAGATGAGGAACGTTTGGTCAGAGAAACACACTGCAGTCATTCTCTCTGTCATTCAGTTGTAATTGTGTTCTATATCAATCAATCAATCAATCAATCAATCAATCAATCAATCAATCAATCAATCAATCAATCAATCAGAATCAGAATTAGTTTTATTGCCAAGTGTGCTTCACACACACAAGGAATTTGTTTTGGCAACAGAAGCTTCCAGTGTACATAAAGTGACAAGTGACAACACAAAATTAAATATGAGAAAAGAAAAGGCAATAAACATTAAACATTAAACAGAGATGCAGTTAGTCAAAAAGATCTGGATGTTGAGTTGTATGTACAGATATGTTGTAAATATACTGGTTATAAGGTGCTGTGTACAAGTGCGTATGAGAAAGTATTGCACATTTATTGCACAGTAGGGGAATATTTAACTGTTCATGAGGTAGATGGCCTGAGGAAAGAAACTTTTCCTGTGTCTGGCTGTTTTTGTGCCTGGTGCTCTGTAGCGCCGACCAGACGGTAACAGTTCGAACAGGTAGTGTGCTGGGTGTGAGTCGTCCAGAGTGATTTTACGAGCCCTTTTACTCACTCTGGAAGAGTACAGTTCTTGAAGTGTAGGAAGGGTAGTGCCAGTGATTCGTTCAGCAGTCCGGACTATTCGCTGTAGTCTACGAAGGTCGGTTTTGGCAGCTGAGCTGAACCAGACGGTGATTGAAGTGCAGAGGATGGATTGGATGACAGCTGAGTAGAACTGTACGAGCAGCTCCTGTGGCAGGTTGAACTTCCTCAGCTGACGAAGGAAGTACAGTCTCTGCTGAGCTTTCTTTACAATGGAGTCAATGTGAATGTCCCACTTTAGATCCTGAGAGATGGTGGTGCCCAGGAACCTGAATGACTCCACTGCAGCCACAGTGCTGTTCATGATGGTGAGTGGGGGGAGTGCAGGGGGTTTTCGCCTAAAGTCCACTATCATCTCCACTGTTTTGAGCGTGTTCAGCTCCAGGTTGTTGTATCTGCACCATAAAGCCAGCCGCTCTACCTTCTGTCTGTATGCAGACTCGTCACCATTCCGGATGAGGCCGATAACAGTAGTGTCATCCGCAAACTTCAAGAGCTTAATAGAGGGGTCTTTTGCGGTGCAGTCGTTTGTGTACAGGGAGAAGAGCAGTGGGGAGAGAACACATCCCTGGGGGGCACCAGTGCTGATGGTGCGGCTGTCAGATGTGACTTTGCCCATTCTGACTAGCTGTTGTCTATCTGTCAGAAAGCTAGTGATCCATTGGCAGACAGAGCTAGGGACAGACAGCTGGGTCAGTTTCAATCAACCAATCAATCAATCAATCAATCAATCAATCAATCAATCAATCAATCAA
>CAIGQZ010032240.1:3643893-3656153 GCA_903798205.1 Danio tinwini | reverse complement strand
GTGTGTGTGTGTGTGTGTGTGTGTGTGTGTGTGTGTGTGTGTGTGTGTGTGTGTGTGTGTGTGTGTGTGTGTGTGTGTGTGTGTATGTGTGTGTGTGTATGTGTGTGTGTGTGTGTGTGTGTGTGTGTGTCTGTTAGTGAGTCTAAACTCAAACTATCAAAGCAAAGCACAGGGTCTGATCCATGCCTATAATTCCTGTACAGTTAAATGAGGCACTGGAGTGATAGGAATACTCACATTTAAAAACTTAAAATAGCTACTAAATCTTGTTGTATGACATTACTTGTACATTTGTGTGAAAGCTGTGAAGTAGTTTGATTTGATGTGGTTCGGGTTTGTATAAGAAATATTGATGTTATGCCAGTTTTTGCCTGGTTTAATCTGCTTTTGAAAACACTATTTGTTGAGTTTAGGCAAGGAGGAGGGTGGGTCAGTTGATCAGTCAGTCAGTCAGTCGACTGCAGCCTCTGGATGATTTATGCGAGAAAAGCAGACACGAATGGCACTCGCATGAGAATTTTATAAACAAAACAAAACTGCAAATCAACATAACTCCTGGTATGTAATTGGCGCTCTCCAAAAATGTATATAGCTGTACGTTTTCAGAATGAGCCTGGGTTGATTATAATTTTAGGAGTGAAAATTATATAGAGTAAAATAGAAAGATATAATGAGTTGAATTTTATTTTAAAACTTGTTTGTCTGTTCTGTTTAGCTGATTGGTTTAGATATTGATCATTGGAAAAGTCTTGTCCATCCAAAAATGTAAAGTTTCTGTTAATTTGCTTACCATCAGGTCATCCAGTTTAGCTCACTTTTTTGTTCCAGTAGAACATTAACAAAGACTTTCAGCTAAATCTGTGGTCCTTTGTGATTCATAAAATCTAATGAATAGCATTTTCAGACTAAAACATGAACACACATGCAGCCAAAACAAAATTATGACCTGTGGCTCCTGATGGTTCATTGAGATCTGATGAAATAAAACAATCAGTGTGTGTTAATATTATTACTATTATTATTTACAACATTATTACCTTTAATTCACAGCCTTGGGTGAGCAATCAATTTTGAAATCGCAGCAATCAATAATGGAGCTAATCCATAATATCAGACTAGTGCCTAAAAGTTACAATACAAAGCTATAGGGCCAAATCTGTCAATGCTGAACTTATGCATGTGCCTTCAAATAAATCATAAATAATGGCTGGTTTGTGAATGTCTGTTTATGACACATGTCAGTTTGCCAAACTTCCCTCCGAAATTCTCCAAATAAGTGGTAAGATTCTGGGAATTATTGAACTCAATCATCAGATTTTTTGGCATCAGACGATGCGTAATCACTGAATGTTTACTGATTCAGCACTTTCTCTACCATTTGACAAAAAAAATGACTGGAGCAATTCAGAGTTTAAGCTTGTGTTTTTTGTGCATTTCAGGTATATTGGAGCCCTTGGTGCACGTGTGATCTGTGACAATATTCCTGGGCTGGTGAATAAACAGAGACAATTGTGTCAGAAATATCCCGACATCATGCAGTCGATTGGAGGCGGTGCTAAAGAGTGGATTCGAGAGTGCCAGTATCAGTTTCGTCATCACCGCTGGAATTGCAGCGCCCTGGACAGAGACCATACTGTTTTTGGGAGAGTAATACAGCGCAGTGAGTATTAGAAATGTGTCTGGGCTTTGTTTTTTGGAGGCAGAAAAAGTCAAGTTGTTATTGCTATGAAAAGTCTGTCATTATATACCCACCCTCAAATTAACTCAAAAAAGTTAACTTGAAATTTTAAGGCAACATGCTGCAGAGCTTTTTTGAGTTGACTCAATGTAAATCGAGTCAAGTGCAGTACTTGGTTGAAAGTGGAGTACAAGTGCAGTACAGGGTTGAAAGTTGAGTCAACTCAAAAAAGCTCTGCAGCAGGTTGCCTCACAATTTTGAGTTGAATCTACTTTTTTTTTACTGTGAAGTTGCTTTAAACCTGTATGAGTGTCGCTCTTCTATTGGATATAAACAACATTTTGGTAACCAAACAGTTGCTGGTGTACACTTAAAATAATGCGGCAGAAGTCAGTCAACTGGTTACCAAAATCCTGGAGAGAATCTTCTTTGAATCTTCTTTGTAGAACAAAAAAATATTATATACTGTAGGTTTAGAACAATTAACCTGAGGATGAGTAAATGATAACAAAAATTGTTAGGTTTATTATCCAATTAATGATTAAAAAATTAAATGCACTGCAAAAAGTTTTGTGTAGCTTGTGATTTATGGTTATTTTCTGTTTATTTATGCTTTTAAAATGCACAATGGGACCTTGAGCATTTTTTGATTTTTATTGACATTCATAATTGCTGTTTATTGTCTGGTTTGGTAACACTTTACAACAAGTTGTATTAGGTAATGTTAGTTAATGCATTTACTAACATGAACAAACAATGAACAATACTTTTTTTCAGTATTTATTCATGTTAGTTAACGTTAGTTCATGAAAATACAGTTGTTTAATGTTAGTGTGGTAACTCACAGTGCATTAACTAATGTAAACAAGCAGAATATTGAATGTTAATAATGCATTAGTAAATGTTAAACTATGATTAATGAATGCTGTACAAATTTTGTTCATAATTAGTTCATGTTAGTAAATACTGTAGAGTAACTAAAGAAACCTTATTGTAAAGTGTGACCAAATTATTAGGTTTACTATCCAATTAATGATGAAAAAAGTTAAATACACTACAAAAAGTTGCCTGTAGCGTGTGATTAATGGTTATTTTCCTCTATATTTATGCTTTCAAAATGCATAATGGGACCTTGAGCACTTTTTGACTTTTATTGACATTCATAATTGTTATTTATTGTCTGGTTTTGTTGTGTAAATTATGGGACAAAACCGAATAATGAGCTTCTAGTTTACCTTCAAAATGACATCAAAAAATATAAAAAATGCAAAAGGATTTGATGTCAGCTGACTACCTTGATGTCGAAACAACATAAAACTAGCTTTTGTGACAAAAAGCATCGATTTTTTATGTCAGTTTGATGTCATGTTGACAAAATCCAGTGCAAATTTGTAATTGAAGCATTCAAATGAATACATTTGCTATATTGTAATACTTTTTGTGTCATTATTTGGATGTCAAATGGATGTCAAGATTTTGACATCAAATTGATTTGCATTTTTGACAAGTTTTTATGTCACTGTCAATTTGATATCATTTTGATGTTCCACTGCAAAAACGAGAATGCCCTCCTGAATGTTACAAAAATAAAAATAAGTGAAAATCTTCTGGTACAAGTTAAACACAATTTTCTATCAACAGGTTAGAACTGTATGTTAAACCAAAACATTTAAATTAATTTCTTGAATTCAAATAATTGAAAGATCCTTAATATTTTGACTTAATTGAATAATTATATAATGGGATTATGGCAAACTTATTTGGCTTTTTCAAAAGCCTGTGATAAAATGTAGACCTACAAATACTATTTTTGTAAGACTAAACTGATCACTTTGAAACTAACAGTACTCAGAATGTGGTATAGTTGCTACTGGAAGAGTACAGCGAGAAGTGACAGAAGTGAAGTTTAGTTGTAGTAATGTTGTTATATAGGAGTGTTTGAGGTGTGAGGGAGACTTAATCCATGATGTTATGAATTCACACACCATCCCAGCAGACACAAGACGTCAACATGATGTCAGATTGACGTTGTAGCCCAACTTCATGGGGATGTTGCATTTTATTTAAAAATTAAAATCAGGCTGACATCAATGTCAAAAGTCCAACCTAAAGTCAATCAAATATCAACATCTAATGTTACAGCTTGATGTTGTGTGGACGTTACCAGTATGACATGTATCAGATGTTGGATTTTGGTTGCCATACCTGAGGAATAAATGTCAGTATTTGACGACAATATGACATTGGTTTAAGATGTTGGCTTGATGTTGGATTTTGCTCACTTTCCAACACAACCTAAAATCAAACAAATATCAACGTCATTTGACGTCGCTATTGGACATCAAAATAACATTGTCCTTAGACGCTGGCTAGACATTGACTTTTGATCACCTGACGTCACAACCTAAATCTAACCTTATATTAACATCTCATGACCTTGTGTGCCTGCTGTATGAACTCCTTCCCTGCATTTTTCAAAATGACCATGAATGTATACATTTATTATTATTTTGCCCAATCTTAACCCTCTTGATAGTGAAGACTATAGCGCCCTGTTTTCACCTGGTATTAGCATGCATTTTCAGTGATCTAATTACAACCGATTAAAAAAATACATAGTTTGTGACCATATGTGTTCAAGATACATTCTTCTTATTTTGGCATGCCTTAGTGGGAGTGTTTAGAGTGACACACGAGTATTATTGAATGAGCAAACACGAATCACACAGCTTATTTATGAGCAGGAAAGCTAGTCAGTGAAAAGGATGGGGGCAGTAACTGATCCAATCTGTTTACATCTACTTCTGCATGGCATTTTAGACCTCATTTTAGACCCCATTTCAACCTGTATTTAGTAATTGTAACATTTTTTCAGGTCTTTCACAATTTTAATTTATGTACCTTCTTTTACTAAATGAAAGTTTCCATCTCTTAAAAAATGAATGAATGAAATTAAATATCTCTAATCTCATAGTGATATTTTGTTTGTGCAAATGTGATTAATATATATATATATATATATATATATATATATATATATATAGAGAGAGAGAGAGAGAGAGAGAGAGAGAGAGAGAGAGAGAGAGAGAGAGGGAGAGAGAGACAATATTTAAAGTTTATTGCAGTCTTGACAAGTTCTGGATGACAAACTTTTTTAAATAATTGCAAAGCTGTAAACAATATCAAGGATGTACATATTTTTTCCAGTTAAATTTTGTTATTATGTATTTTACATATACTGCATGTGTTCAATATTTAAATTTTGCCATCTTTCAGTTAATTATATTAGCAATCACTAAAAAACAAAGATGTTGTATATTTGTTTAGAGGGGTGTATTTTTTATTTCTTGATTTTTTTTATTATGAATCCATCAAAAATGATTTAAATAAATAAATAAATAAATGCTGCCTTGACAGTGATCTCACAGCCCTGCTTAACTTAGACTTCATGATCTCTCTCTCTGCATTGAACGTCAAAATATACTCATCTCATATGATAAATATGGTTTACCACAGTAAATCATTATGGATGAGAATAGTATAATGACATTTTAAGCAGCTATTTTCTTCGACATGTCCAGTGCTGTTTATCATCGCGGGATATTAATGAAAATGACCCATATCTCAAAGGAAAATCCAGCCACGTTCACACAAATCCCTGGCCAGGTGTAATAAACAGACAAAAGCCCACAGGATCGCTTAATTCACCCTGAACCTGAAGTTTATTCAAGAAATCGGCACTGTAAATGTGCTTTCTGTTTGGCTTTCATACAACGTTCCGAAGATCCCTGTGCGAAAATATCACCCCTCCAGAATCCTCTATGCCTCTTTACCACATAAACAGGCATAGTGGATGTAAATGTTTGGAGAGATGATTCTGGCAGCCCGACAGACTTTTTATGCTCTGTGTGTATTCAATTTATGAAATGGAATTAGGATCGGAGCATTTGCCAAGCAAAGATTCTCCTGTAAACAGCAACTGCACTATTAAATAAAAATCTATTTTTCTTCAGAGAATATCTTGCTGCATGAATGATGGAGCGATTTAGACACAGATACCCTCCAGATGCCATTGAACTACATTGAAACACATTTGAGCTGCAACAGGAAACTCAAATCGACTTGAGTGCAGCATGAGGTCAACTTTACATGAAGATATGGGCAGGGGGTCCTCAAATAAAAAAAAAGTTAAAAATAAATAAATATCAATTGAAGTACTGTAGATGTTCAGTGGAAGTTCTTTATGTACAATACCATTTTAATAACTCCAAGGTATGAAAATAAATATGCACTTAAATGTTCTTTTAAAATAAAAATGTTCATTTATTTTGAAGGTATTTTCAACCTAAAAACTAAATAGTTAATGTTGTTCAATGTGGCACAATTACTGTCACTACTACTAATAAATATTAGTAACATTAATTCAACCCATTAACTGCCTGCTTTACCAAATGGTTGACCATATTTTTTATGTTTTAAATAATGACTGTTAAAGTCATTTAAAGAAATACTATTTTAAATAATGCTTTAAACTACACAGCATTGTTGGTTTACAAAACAATCAAACAAACATAATCCTGTTGCAGTACTACACTTGATTTTGGTTTTATTGTATAAAAAAAAAACAACAACAAGAGAACGTGTTAAATGAGAATCTGAAATATGTCATGGCATACTTCAAAGAATAAAGATGATTTAGTATTAAAAATGTTTTATTTAGACTATGTTTTAAAATAAATTGGCCTTACACTTCATATTTTCAGATTTTTCATAGGATATTCTGGTACTTTTACCATAAACCGACATATCAACTATTTGGTAGAGGTTGATATTTTAGAAATGATGGGATGTGTTAACTAGTGACATTAGGAGTTAAGAAATGCAATCCTATTTTTTTCTTTCTTTGTGGGGCAGAATAGGGACATAAACTATATGTATATTGTATACTTTCTTAATCATCTAAATGTTTAGAGTCAGTAAGATGTTTAAAATTTTTTATTTTTTTATAACTACCGTAAATATTGAACTGTGAAATATTATTACAATTATTAAAGAAAATTTTTCTGAATTAGCAAATTTAAAAGGCAATTTGGTGTCACATAATCCTTTAGAAATTATAAGAATGTTTATCACATGACATGTAAATGTCTTTGCCAGTTTTGATGAATTTATTGTTAAAACCATAGGACTAAGAATATTTAAAAATAAATCAATACATAGGACAGCAAGGTTGTGCAGTGGTTAGAACTGTCACCTCACAGCAAGAAAGTCGCTGCTTTGAGTCCCGGCTGGGTCAGTTGGCGTTTCTGTGTGGAGTTTGCATGATCTCCCTTTGTTTGCTTGGGTTTCCTCTGGGGGCTTCAGTTCCCGCACCGTCCAAAGACATGTGGTTTAGGTGAATTGAATAAACTAAATTGGCCATAGTGTGGATGAGTGTGTATGGATGTTTCCCAGTACTGGGTTGCAGCTATAAGGGCATCCGCTGAAAACCAAATTAAAATATTATTTTTATTAATAAAATCTAAAATGAACTTCTAAATGGCAGTGTAAAAACATGGTTAAAAAATGTGTACTAAATAAATGTTAAATAATATATATTTCCTGCTTTAACTTGTATTGAGAATGTTGAAAGTTTTTTGCATTAGACAACATGCCACATTTTTTTATCACACGCTTTGAGTAGTCTAAAAGTGTAAAGTAACATTCTTTGTATAACTCTCCAGATGAATAGATAATTTACACTAAGATATTTTTCAGCAGCCTAAATAAAGGAATCAGCGTGAGTGACATTAGTCCAAACATGCAGAACGCTTAGAAATAGTAGGTTATGGTTAGAAAATATCTGTGTGGCAGTTCACTATCAGACGGCTAGCCTTCAAACAATTTATCCAAGCAGAGAATGGGCCACCCTGGAGGGATTAGGCCTGTACTAATATTTAAACCAAACACTCAGGGTCCAGTCTCCACCTTATAGCTGGGAAAAAATGTGAAGTTATGTTTGGTATTATATAAGTTGGGAGGGTAAATTAAGCTAATTAAGGATCTAAATGTGTTTATTGTAGCTTCATAATTGATGTTTTTTCAGGTAGTCGTGAGGCGGCGTTCGTATACGCGATCTCCTCGGCTGGAGTGGTTTTCGCTATTACCCGTGCCTGCAGTCAAGGTGAGCTGAAGGCCTGTAACTGTGACCCACAGAAACGTGGACGAGCCACTGACGAACGAGGAGAGTTTGACTGGGGAGGCTGTAGTGACAACATCAACTATGGGATAAAGTTCGCCAAAGCCTTCATAGATGCAAAAGAGCGAACCGTGAAAGACGCACGAGCACTCATGAACCTTCATAACAACCGCTGCGGAAGAATGGTGAGAACAAAGGCTATATGACATGTTCAAGGTGATTTAGGCCATGTCCACGCATACATGGGTTTTTTTTATAAATGGTGTTTTCCCCATTTTTGTTTTTAAAAAAAATCTCTGTCCACATAAAAAGGCCAAAATGCACTGTGATGCATGTTAAAGGCACGCCCAACCAACAGGTGGCTATAATGACACTTTTATACTGAAAAGCGAAAAGAAGTAATTGCATGAATAAATTCCATACAAAGTAAAGGTGACAACAGAGGCAAATTACTGCCCTGCGGGCGAATGGCAGGTGATGTAATGCGTTTGAATGTGCAAAATTTTTCCTCATTTGTGTCTTTCATGTTTGGTGTGTACTTTAGAAATGAGAAAACAGCATGCATTCTGACGTCATGAGGTGAAAATTTTGGTTGTAGTGTCCATACTAAACCGTACCCGGAGTTTTTAAAAATCTTTACCCTGTCCAGAGTTTTTTTCAACCCAGGCTCATTCTGAAAATGTACCTTTACACACGTTTCTGGAGGCCGCAAAATAAGTCCCGTGAGGTACGTATTTTTGCAGTTTTTGTTTTTGCGAATTCACGAGAGGTTGCTGTGTGAGCTTTTTGAGATCTCAAATTTCTCTCGCGAGTGCCGATCGTGCCTGCTGTTCTTGCATAAACCCACCAGAGGCCGCTGTCGACTGACTGTTTGACTGACTGGATGACTGTCTGACTGACCGACCAATCGACTGACCCACCTTCATCCTTCCCTAATCCCAACCAATTTTATCGATTGACCCGATTTTACCACGTCTTTAGCTTTTACCACATTCTCACTCTGTTATTTGCTCATTGATTTATTTTTTTTTGTCTTACCTGCTTTCTGGAACTGTTCTTCACCAAACTCGAACCCCGTCATAGTGGTAAACTCCTCTCTGCGTCTCAACTGTGCCGACGTACTTGACGAGCTAATGGGACAAACTGTTTGCGGCGGGAGAGTCGTCCACACGGAGGTAAGCAGTCAGCCGGTAAGCGCGAAATGGAACGCCGTCGCACCGCCCCGTATCGTGTTTTTTTTTTCCAACTTCGCTCACCTGACACTGGATCTTCATGTGGTCAAACAGCGAAACCGAGTAGAAATAAATGCGGTTTTGAAAATAAGCATGTTTATGTAGATAGGGTCTTAAATAATGCTGAAGTATATATTTAAGTAGTAATACTTCATGTAGTGATTATACTAACATCTGTGTAGTAGTATACTGTAGTGTACTACTTGAATACATTTACATTACATTACATTTACATTGTCATTTAGCAGATGCTTTTATCCAATGTAACTTACAATTGAGAAGGCATTCAGCAATTCAATAAAAAGAGGCAATACACGCAAGAAGTGCTAAATTTACAAATTAACTGTTTCAGGGGTGAATGTGTTTTCTTTTTAAAAGAGAGAAGAGGGTTTCTACAGGAAATTTGTCAAGCCTACTGCACAGTGTTTTTTTCTTTTTTCTGAGATATGGAATGAATGTAAGATAGTGTATGGTGCAAATGTCAGTTAAGGTGTCAGGGAGATGAAAGAGTGTGTCGTCTACAGGTGGTTTGTCAAGCCCACTCACCTGCTGAAAGACTAATACTGTTTGGGACTAAATTGGCCATTTTTTTATTCTATGCTTTCTTTTACATGTACTGTAAGTCTAACAGTATTACACCTTAAGTCCACAAGTAGTTGACAATTAGATTGCAAGTGAACTTATGATTATACTAGTAGTTCAGTTTTGTAATGCTTAGTTTGTGAAGGAAGGAAGACAGGGCAAAGTTGGGCTCTGCTTTTTTTATTTCAGTATGCTGATGTACTTCCAAGTGAAACGAAATATTGAGTAGGTGGGGCTTTTTTGAGCATCATTCCCCTCATAACCAGCACAGGCTCATTGTGAAAATGTACCCCTGTATACATTTCTGGAGAGCGCAAATTATGTAGCCAGAGTTATGGCTGCATTTTGTCTTTAAAATTAAGCTACTGGGCTGCCGACAGCTTCTGTTTCTTTTTGCGCTACCAGCTTACCGACGGATTTTCCGTTATTAGTAGTTTGCCGAGTAGCTCGCCACGCACGTCGGCGGACTTAAGATGCAGAGAGAAGTTGATCGTGATGGCCGAGTTTGAGTCTGGTGAAGAACAGTTACAGAAAGCAGGTAAAACAAAAACCAAAAGGCAAAAATTTAAATAAACATGTAAATAACAGGGTGAGAACATGAAAACGTGGTAAAAATCAGGCAGCCATGAGGGCTTTTTTTCTGCATTGATTTTAAAAACACTGTCTGTTGGGTTTAGAAAATACGGTGATTGGATCAATTGGTGCTTTTGAAAAATCGGCTGGGTTTAGGGAAGGAGGTGGGTGGGGGTTTCAGTCCGTTGGTCAGTCAGTTAATCAGTCAGTCAATCAGTCAGTCGACAGCGGCCTCTGGTGGGTTTATGTGAGAACAGCAGGCACAAATGCCATTTGCGAGAGAAATCTGAGATATAAAAAAAAGCGTACACAGCAGCCTCTGGCAGTTGCAAAAACAAAAACTGCAAAAAACTTACCTCCTGGGACCTCTTTATTTCACACTGTCCAGAAATGTATATAGGGGTATGTATCAATAATTAGCCTGGGTAGCTTACAGCAAACTAACAGTAAGAGATGGGCATGGTTAAGAATATTGTGGCTGAAGCTGTCAAACTGATGTCAACAGAGGAGGACTGCCACTCCAAAGAGAAACAAATGGTTAGACTTTGGTTGTAGATTACCAAAACAAAACAAACTAAAAAAAACAGTAGATTAACTTGCACAGATTAAATGTAAAATTAACAATGGCACATAATCGCTTTTCGTATGTCTAATGTTTAAAATGCTAAATATTTTGTCTTGTCAAATTCAATTAGAATTTTCCATTGAAATGTCCATATTTTCAATTCAAAGAGACATCATTTGAAGAAAGAATCTACAGTTAGATTGTATAGCAAAATAGTTGGATAACAATTTCAATTCACATTTACTACTGGCTTATCACCTGTCTGTTATTAAGATATTAGCTGTCTATTAGCACTTTAGTAAATAAATTAATAAAGTGTCATTTTATTTTATACCCTAATCCTACCCAATACCTAAACCTAACTACCGTACTAACAATTAATAAGCGGCTAATTAGTAGTTTATTAAGCTACTGTAAATGTCTTTGTAATGCTATGAGTAATGGTAATGGTTTGTTAATGGTTTATTAATAGCATAAATTGTACATGAAAAAAAATGTGTGACCAACAGTTAAATTAAATGTTTTGCTTCAATCTTAAATTTTACTCCACACCCTTTAACCTAACTGTGACCTGTGAGCCCCTCTGCTTAATGGCCATCTCAATCATTCATTGACAGGCGCAGTTAAATACTGAGGCAGATCAGCCTAAAATGTACACTAAATGTTCTTTGTCATCCTAAAAACAGAGCTGCATGATGAAGTTTCAAATTATTAGAAGACCCTCGCAAAAAAAAAAAAACAGTTAAAAAAAATCACTAAAGTCTCACAAAGAATGTAGCCCCTGTTACAACTAAACAACATTATTTTGGCATATAAATGCTGACACAAATATAACACTAACATTGTCCTATGATATTCCATTCCCGTAAAAATCCTGTTTACATTCTGCTGCCATTTTTGGCCACATGGAAACTGTTCATATAATTACTACTAGGGCTGTTTTGTTCTGTTTCTCTGTTTTACAGGCTGTAAAGCGCTTTATGAAGCTGGAGTGTAAATGTCATGGAGTCAGTGGCTCGTGCACCCTCAGAACCTGCTGGTTGGCAATGTCAGATTTTCGTAAAACAGGAGATTACCTTCGTAAGAAATACAATGGAGCCATCGAGGTTACCATGAACCAAGATGGGACAGGATTTACAGTAGCCAATAAAGACTTTAGGAAAGCCACAAAAAACGACCTGGTGTATTTCGAAAACTCACCTGATTACTGCCTCATGGATAAAACTGCAGGTAAGGAAGAATAAATACTCATAAACTTTTACTTACTCCTTTTTAAATACTTAAAAAAATTATGTGTTAAAAGCTCTCCAAAAGCTAATGAGCTGCCTCATTGCCTTACTAAACAGGTAGCATGAATTAGGAGGTAATAGTTTAGTAAACAGAACACTTATTTATTTATTTATTTATTTATTTATTTATTTATTTATTTATTTATTTATTTATTTATTTATT
>CAIGQZ010032240.1:3624484-3643883 GCA_903798205.1 Danio tinwini | reverse complement strand
ATTTATTTATTTATTTATTTATTTATTTATTTATTTATTTATTTATTACATGTATTAAGTTAATGTAATGCTACACACATAAATTACATATGTGTACAATTTATTTAATTTATGCATACTTTTTTATTCATTTCTTATAAAGCAACAAAACAACAAAAAATATCACACTTAGGTCTGGCTGACATTTGCTACACAAAGCTTGAATATGAAACTGTTTAGTTTAAATAGATTGTAATTTATTGCTCAGGCTTAAAAAGTTTAGAACAAACCAAACTCCGATGTTTGAATACTTTGAATAATGTGTTGATGCTGACTCATTTAGCAATAATGCAATTAACACTAGCTAATGCTGTGACTCATGCATTACTAATGATGCAAACAGATAAGTTTGCTGCTGACTCACTCAGTGTTAACAAAGTTAACATCAACGTTGGATTTTGCGTAGATTTCTCAGAATGAAGATGTTTTACCAGAAAGCAGGAAGTGCTCAGTCTTCCTGATGAAGAAATGCATGTTCAATTCCTTGAAAAATCCTGTTTATGAAAGGCTTTAAAGTGTTTAATTTATCAGGACTAATAGACTGGCTAGTCACCTGTTACAGTCTTCAGAGGAATCTCACTTTTAAGATTTTTAGATGAGGAGGAAGACAGGAGTCAGTAACTGAGGCAAATTAACTCTCACACCTGCCCCGCCCTAAACTAAACCACAAACCTTAAGGGTAAAAAGGGCAATAGATGCTTTGACAGGGTCAAAAGAGGTGGGATAGGATTTTTTTTTGCTCCATTAACCCTTGATGCTCTCACACACCTCTGTATGTGTCTGAAATTTAAGCACAAATTGTCCAATATTTATGTTTTTTTTATGTATTCTTGTTAAACATTTGAATTTAATTTAGTTTTAGCATTTATTTATTTATTATTTATGAGATTTTTTTTGCATGATCAGAGCGTAATATGCTTTAATTTGCTTTTAGACTGAGCAGAAGACATGCAGATGTTTTTGTCATGGAGTCTTAAATATTTGTAGGCGCAACCATACAAGCTGCTGTATTCAGTTCAATTGTTTTTAACCCAAAAACACATTCTGTGTGAAAGCCCCTTAAGAAACCAGGTTTACTGGATTAAAATGTAGTTAAAAGTACCTTAATTTATTCAGTCTACACAATATTAGCCCATGTTTGACATAATCAGTTTTGATGTTACGTGTTGTTGAGATTTTTTAAATGAAAGTTTCCAATAGGATGCAAAAATCAGTCATAAATGACATTGTAAACTGTAAAAAACGCAGGGTTCCACACAATTCATTCATGTTGTCCTAGCACAAATCAATTAAGTTAACTTAACACTTTTAACAAATTTATGTGGATTGAACATAAAAAAATTTGGTTGTCCTAATGAAATCTCAAGAATTGTGTTGTTGCAGGTCATTTTAATTAAGTAGTTTGAACAGGTAAAAAAAAAAAAATATATATATATATATATATATATATATATATATATATATATATATATATATATAGTTTGAGTGTAGACAACAACGTGGCATCTCAGATGATTTGGAATGTCCTAAACAGAAAGAGTAGAATGTCTAATGCATTTTTTTTTCATCAGTGGGGGATTTGACCAACAGGAGCACAGAAACTTTTCTGTTAACAGCTAATCATCTGATCTAAGACTATTGTTACAAACAAAAATATTGTTTAATCTGAACTAAGACCAATTAGTTAACTAAGATAATATATTCCTACACTCTCAAAAATAAAGGTACGCAAGCTGTCACTGGGGTGGTACCTTTTCAAAGGTCCTTATTAATTCCTCAAGGGTACAAATTAGTACCTAAAAAGTATAAAAAAAATTCCTCTTAAAATTTTTAGGTACTAATATATACTTTTGAGGTACCAAAATGGACACTTTAAGTATAAATGTGTACCTTTTAAAAAGGTACCACCCCAGTGACAGCTCGTGTATCTTTTTTTCTGAGAGTGTACTGTCAATATATCTTATTATGCTTTCACTTTTGCAGAGTATTGGTCTTGGTCTGTGAAGAATAAATGATAACTATAAAGATATATAAAATGATAACTAAATTAGTGTCCCAACAACATATTGCTGTTGATTGTAAGTTTGCTGCCATACTGCCATTTTGTCATTAGCACTTGAAAAACTCAAGCAGGATGAATTTTGAATGGCTGTCAATAATTGTATTATTCGTCAGCTGGAAACAAATCTAACACAATCTCATGGCAATTCGTAACTTTTTGATTTAGTGGCTAATTTGTATGAATTTGTACGATCTTATTTGTACAATTTAGTATGATTTGCTTCTCCCCCATTGATGGTTAGGTTAGGTGCCACGCTTCCTTTTAAAAAAAATGTACATTTTTGTATGACTAAACTCGTACAAATTTATACGAATTAGCTACTGAAGGGTACATATTAGTACCTAAAAAGTACAAAAGTGTTCCTCTTTAAAATTTTAGGTACTAATATATACTTTTGAGGTACCAAAATGGACCCTTTAAGTACAAATGTGTAGGTACCACAAGGTACCACACCAGTGACAGCTCATGTACCTTTATTTCTGAGTGTACTGTAAATGTGTCTTATTAGCTACTGAACTGACAAATAGTAAAATAGTTACGTTTTGTCATGAGATCAGGCTGAACAAATCGTGAAATTATTCCAGTGGAATTGTTTCTTTGTGTTTTTATCAATATAGTTGTGGTGCAGACTCTAATTTGGGAAATATGTAATGATTCTTGACATCATGAATTCTTTAGCATCAACAGTTATGGTCTGTGGTGTGAACTGGCCTGCAGCTCATGCGTCAGTGTGTGATGGCTTGAGTGTGTGTTTGGGTCAGACAGACAGCTCACAGCTCAGTGATTTCAGAGGGTCAATGCGCTTACCCCCTAACCAGCACCAGCAGCACCACCACCCCACTGGAATTTGCACCCCAAGGATACAACAGGCTCATTTTTCAAATCCTATTCTTTCAGAGCTGCCAGCACAACCATCACTCTCTGGTTCTCATGGCCGCAGGGCAGGCGGAGATTTTTCTTAACAGATAGACCATTACTGTCCACTGTGTTTAGCCTTGCGAAACAACAACATACAGACAGACTCCAAAACATCAAGCTGATTATTTATGGTTGGTCTTACTTTCCTTGTTACTTTGGGTTTCAAGACAGTTTTGAAACAAACAATTTTAGAAGAATTATAATCTATACTGGATACATTAAATATAACATTAACATTATAATATACTGGATGTTGGTAACAACCTAAGAAATTCATATATGCAAAGAAAATAAAATTAATAACTTTACAAATGAAGTTATGGGTAATAAAATAAAATGACACAGTGAAAAAGTTTTAAACAATTGAAGAAAGGGAGGTGTAGAAAGGCAATGAAAGCACCAACAGCAGCTGAAATCTCTCAGTAGTTCTTCAGCAACCCTCTGCACCTTTGTCATTGTAAATTAATATTCACTGTTTCAGTGCAACATCTACACTATCAGGATTAGGAAGATAAAACCAGGGTGGAGATTTGACAATGATCCAAAACACAGACAGGGAAACTCTCGAATGGTTTTAGAGAAAGAAAATCAAGCTCTAGTGTGGCCCAGTCAATTACCTGACTTGAATCCAATAGAAAATACAAATTAAAGATCAGATTTAATAGACGAGACCCACAGAACCATCAAGATTTTTACACCGTTGAAGTCTGCGAAAAAGAAAAATCACACCTGAGCATTGTATGTGACTTCATGTGGTGACTTTGTGCTGACTAATGATTAAAATGAAAACCAAAGGGCTTCAATAGAAGCTTTATATGAATACCCTCTCCTACCGTTAGTTTGCTATGCATGTTGCAATATTTCATTTCAGTTAGAAGTACATTCATATACTGAAATAAAAGTTCACACACAATTTATATTCATATTTTGCACAATGATTTGCCACTTGAATTAACCATTCAAACTTCAAACAATACCTTTAAACTTTACAATCAAACTATCATAACTGTAATTACAATGACCTCCTCTGTCAGCATGATGCCAGTGAATCACAGAGATTGGGCAAAAGCATCCATATCACTTTGATTAGATGCTTTCTTAAATTTACTCACCTCTGTCATTTTTATTGTGTGTTTATTTAGTTATTTGGTGTTTTGTTTGGAGTTTTGCTTGATGTATTTTACTAAAAGAGCCCCTATAATGCATTTAAAAAGGTAATATTTTGCTTTTGGGGGTCTTTAACAACAGGCTTATATGCATACAAGGTCAAAAAACACTTTCATTGTCTTATAATATGCATTTATTTTCACCTAATTATCCCAACGACTCCCATATGATTTGTTCAGCGATTCATTTGTTTCCAAACCACTCCTTAGCTCGATGCTCCGTGAAATCCATAAAGAAAGCAGCACACGCTGTGTTTTCAACGTGGCTTTAGACATGATGTGAGAATATAAAGAGTTAACCAGATACAGTACAAGCCACATGGAGCAGTTACAAGTAACAAAACACAATTAAATACACATTTTGAACTTGTGAAATGAAGGAAGAAACTGATCCATGAACTATGTACTGTAAAGTTCCTGTCAAGCTCTGACAGAGTACCATATAGTCTTTTCTGATCCTTCCTTTAACAAACAGCTGACAAATCCCCTGTCTTAAGCATGTAGATGGCTGAAGCACACGTCAGAAAATTAAAGGAAACACAGCACAAGGCTGGGGCTATAATGCTAGTTTTTGCAAAAATAAACTTCAACCACTGACTCTTTACAGCCTCATCTTTGGGTAGGAAAAAAAAGACTTTCCCCACAAAACTTTCCTTCACACTCCAGAGCACAGTGTCTATGCGGCTTGATTCAACTGGGATCTGCTACAGTGTTTGTCTTCTTCTTCTTGCTACAGTGTTTTTGGGCAGGGGTTTCAATTTTCCTGGGTCTGTGAGCGCAACAAATGGGCAGGGCTTGAGTTTCATATCGACGTCATGCCGTCACGGCTAAAGACTTGTTACAGCAGTGATTAATTTGAACCAATTTGAGTCGACTCTTTTATAGTTGAATCAATAGTTTTAAACATGGTGCACTTTCAGATTTAAGCCTGTATATTTCACTTCACTTAGAGCTGTGTTACATACTGCATGGAAGGTCATTTTAAAAAACGCATAATAGGGGCTCTTTAACAGCCACCAGTGTCACTAATAGCACATTTTTTTATAATAGCCACTTTTTTAAACAACTGATGCCAGTAAAGAATCTTTACTTTTATTTCTGTATTTATTCATGAGTATTTAACCAGTAATTACTTCTGTTCTGTGCTGTCCAGGTTCATTGGGCACTGCTGGTCGGGTCTGTAACAAAACGTCACGAGGAACGGATGGCTGTGAGGTCATGTGTTGTGGGCGGGGCTACGACACCACACGCTCAAAACGCATCACCAAGTGCGAATGCAAGTTTAAGTGGTGTTGCACTGTTGAGTGCAAAGACTGCGAGGAGGCTGTCGACATTCACACCTGCAAAGCTCCGAAACGTGCAGAATGGCTGGATCAGACCTGAGATACACCCACTTCCTGTCGATCCTCAGGATTTTGTCCATGGCATTTTGGGATATGAAGTCCATCCCTTGCGAGTTTTCCACCCTGCCCCTTCCCAAAAAAAATCCCTCTTTTTTGTTGCATGGCTTTATTTGAACTTATTTTGTGAAAGCACTACAACTGAAATCTATGAGCGCCTTGCACACTTGGCCTGATATGCCAGATTTATTTTCCTCTCTTTCTTTTTTGTTTTAAATTAGTCAAAAGACGGTAAAAGTTGAGGATTCAAAAAACACCTGTGCTGTAAAATGTTGGTATATTTTTTGTTGTTGTTGTTTCGTTTCTGACGTGACATTTTTGTTCTGTGAGTGTTGTTTTGTGACAAAAGGTGTGCTGCTTTTTAAAGAATATTTTAAACTGACTCTGAGCCTATTAGATATTATCATGGCTAATAGCTGAATATGTACATCACATGTTATTGAAAACACAAATTGTGTACTTAACATACATCACATGCTCATACTGGACAGTATTTTACTCTGACTATCGGTACCGAAAATTACAGAACGAACGAATTGAGGCTGATCAGGGGGACTCAAGAGGACAATATGGATGACAGCTATGTGGGCTGCTCACTCCACATGGAGCCCTAACAGAGAGGCGCTTGGAAGGGTTTGCCGTAATATTAATAATATAAATGAGCATGCACTAAGGACATTAGCTAACAGTTGAGCGAAAATGACATGTTATTGTAAAACTCATCATTGCCTGTGTAAACATGAAGAATGGTGTTAACAGCTGTGGCTGGTAGAGGTGTAAGCTCTCTATAGCTCTCCTATGCTGTGGTACTTGTTAACTGTTATTATTTTTTCAGCAGAAGTTCATATAAAGACTTTTAAAAAGACATAAAGGATCTTTTATGTTGCTTACCCAACAACAGGCTCTGCTACCAATTTCCTTTTGGATATATGCTAGGGATGCACAGATGTGTTTTTTTTTGGGCCGATATCGAGGCTGATAACCGATAAATATTTCAAAATGTTATATTTTTATAGAGCAAACAACTGATTTTATTTTAAAACCTTCATAAAAGTTTGAACTGATCTAAGGGTGCTTTCACTCCTGTAGATCGATTGTTTTGTTCAAAAACAGGGATTAAAAGTGTTACAATGGTGCACTTTTTTCTTGGTGCAGTTCGCTTTTACACGGCAAAGTTTCTAAATGGACCAAAAGAGCTAAAACAAGTCACGTGCGAATAAACTCCCCTCACGTTGGTCAGAATTTCTGAGTCCCGTTCAGCTGTCATGCATCATGCGTTTCATTTATAGCAATGAACAATAAGATATTATAAGAGAAAATCTGCACTTTCATTTTGAATGGTGACACCCACAGACATCGTCACCAGATAAAAAATCAGAAAGGTAAGACTTTCTCATAAATAGCAGTTGGCTTATGCATTATAGGCTTTAAATATAGAAATAAATAACAGATAAACCAAGACTGCAGTTCGATCAATTTTCCTAAGTGATAAACAGCTCTCGGTAATAGTTCAGTATGCTTTCACTTTCGCATTTGACATGAAACTCGTATTTACCGGTAGGAATGACATTCTCATAATTCTCTCTTCGTATAACCGTATATATGCCTATTACATATCCATAATACACTGTGATATAGCCTGGTTCGTTGAATCATTTTGCAATACAATCGATCCGCTTCAGAGTTCGTTTCATTCAAGCCGAGACCACCCCATTCAGGCGATCTCAGACCGATTGTTTAGGGGCAGATGCGAGCACGATTGTGGGATTCACATATGTCAAACGAACCGTGCTATAAATGGGGAAACGTGCCAGGTTCCGAAACAAATTTCTATGTGTGAAAGCACCCTAAGAATAGCCTACTCAAAGCAAAACAAAACAATAATTAAAAAATTGCACGGTGATTATAAAGACCTATAGTCACGATTTCACATAAATCAGCATGCCAACAATAAATGATTTCCTTTTCTTCGCATAGCAAATTAACATGCAACTTGACTGTTGCATAAAAATAATAGATTAAATAAAAAATGGGATTTAATTAACAAACAAGTAAATAAATATATTTTAAATCAAATGAAAATGAAAAACTAAAAACTGAAATCAGGTAAAATGTTTTTAAATAAAACGTGTTACATTAATGTACATATGTACAAATATGTAATGTCCAAAGAAGCATTTTGAGAGGTGTTTTGACAGTTCAGAGCTACCGTACAAGCCAAAAGTTGAATACAGATAGTTATACTTTTAAAAATACAGTTAAATTTGTCCCATTTGGCATTTAGATTCTTTTGAGCACATGTAGGTGCTGCTTGTAAATCAGACAACGCTTCTATGTTCGTTCTTACTGTTAAAAATGATCAATGAAAGGTTCATGATATGCCGCTGTGTTTGAAACTTTAACTGCAGGCGTTGTGTGATGCGCTTGTTTACACATGTAATATTTTTCCTGACGAGATTTAAACCAAGATACACAATGACACTCTATCAAACATATCTACCATGATAAGGAATATGGGTACTTATTCAGTTATTAATGCACAGTGATCCCACACAAGGAAAGGACGGACTTTAAGGAATAAACATTGTGAAGAAAGCTCCATTATAGTGCACTGAACAAGTTCAACCCAGGCTTGCGCGAGGCAGGCAGTTTTATACAATTACATAATCTATCGGCTTAAATATATCAGCATAATATGATACTGGACCGATATCGATATTATTAAAAATAGCGTTTATCGGCCGATAACAATATGGCCGACGATATATCTTGCATCCCTAATATATGCATATCACAGCACATCACAAGACATCACTAGTGTCTTAAGAAAAATGACTAGTAGGGCATCACAGGTCTCTAACAAATCATTACTAGTCTGTCAAGGACACTATTAATCCCTCACTATCTATCACAGAACATAACTTGTCTCTCACAGCACATGACTAGTCTCTCACAGAACATCGATGCGCGTTTGCAGAAAATTATTAGTCTCTCACAGAATACTGCTAGTCTTTTATTAGTTTCTGACAGGACATAACTTGTCTCTCACAAGGCATCACTGGTCTTTCACAGGAAATGACTAGTTTCTCAGAGCACATCCCTGGACATCACTATAGTTTCTCACTGGACATTACTACCCTCACAGCACATTACTAGTCTCTCACAAACATCATTAGTCTCTCACACTGCCCTGTTGTGGGTCTTGATCGGCTCTTCTTCGGTTTCTTCCACACTTCATGACTGTACTCACACTCTCAGAAATAAAGGTACAAAAACTGGGACGGTACCTTTTCAAAAGAAACACTTTTGTATCTTACAGGTGCACATTGGTACTTTAATACACTTTTGTTCCTTTAAGGTATTGTGAGGTACACTTTGTACTTTTTAGCTATGAAATTTTACCTTAAAAGGTACAAATGTGGACATGTACAGTACAAAAGTGTACCTTTTAAAGTGGTACTGCCCCAGTGACAGGTTTTGTACCTTAATTTCTGAGAGTAAACAATTTAGACATTTTTTTTTTTCAGTCTGGTTAAGTTCATGACTCTAGGCTGGGCATTTCATGAGTTTGGTGTTTTCATCTTTAACAAACTGCTGTGTGATGGATTGATATTGATATGCATTACAATTGCTGTCTGATTTGAGTAATGAATGCAGGAAGTTGCAGAAGAAGCCTCTGGTTTGCATCATTTGCATTTGCAACTCTTTATTTAAATGAAAAGACAGTTAAAAATAACAGCATTTATATTAATAAAATGATTTATAAATTTGTATATTGCAATGTTTGATCAATCTAATTTGAACAAAATTATCAAAACATTTCTGGTACCTTGAAATTGTGATAAATCATGATTTTCAAAACTGTTTTCAGTACTCCTAAAAATAAGAAATGTTCCTTTCATTTTAGCTTTCTGAAGGATCATGAAACATTGAAGATTGGAGTAGTGATGCATTTTTTATGTAGCAATTATTTTAATATATTTTTTTCTTCAAATAAATGCAGCTTTGGTAAACTTAAAGGCGGTGGTTAAAATTGCACAGCTACTTTTGATTGTGAACAGGATAGTTAATACATTCACCATGTCAAACTTGGTCAAAACACTGCAGTACGGTATCTTAAGGGAGATCTTTAGATCTTCCACTTAAGTGCTGTTTAATAAAAGGGCCTCCATTTCTACAAAACGTGACCAGTGACCAAGCCGAACTGTTCAATAATGAGCTGATTAGTTTAATGATAGGGCAGAAAGTGCTTTGAACAGTGGGGCTTGTGTCTGCTTGTGATTTCAGAGCTTTTTCAGGATGGGTTGTTTTCTAACCAGAGCATGTTTTTTGAATTTTTTTCCCTTTATTGGGTACAACTAATGCTGTTTTACACAGTGTACAACACAGTTATAGCATACACTTAGCTACTCTTGATAAATATTTAATAATTTATGGAATTTATTAAAAGAGATATGCAATAGGTTAACGCATACAAATTATTTTTTATCATGCCAATTTATTAGGAAATTCACTTGAATGGGTCAAAGATTTTCTCAAATAGATTTTTTCCCAAAAGAACTAATGCTGTTAAGGTAGAATCACACTACCATTTTTCAGCATATTTTTAGCTGCAAGAAATATTTCAATAGACATTTTATTTAAAGTAAGGCCTCAAAGGATGCAATGCAAATTTCATATTGGACATATTGGACTGACCAACAGAAAGTTTGAAAGTTACATGTATGTGTTCAATGTTGACAATAGATTCAAACATTTTTTTTTCTTTTTTTGTTAACAGGATTGTACCTTTTACCCTGTGTATTTACATGCACTTTACTTTCTTTGAAAAGTTGCAATTGGTAATGCAAAAATTCTGTTAAGATGGCCTCACGTTTTTTATTTAATTCAATTCAATTCATGTTTATTTCTATAGCGCTTTTACAATGTAGATTGTCAAAGCAGCTTAAGTTCTAGTAAATTGAAACTGTGTCAGAGTTTTCAGAGTTGAAGTTCAGTTTAGTTCAGTTCTGTGTGGTTTAAATTTCACTGCTGAAAGTCCAAACACTGAAGAGCAAATCCATTGATGCGCAGCTCCACAAGACCCAAACCAAGCAGTCCAGTGGTGAGAAACAAACTTCACTAACTGACCAAAGTGAAGGGAAAAAAGGCTCATGCAGTTGGGCTCTACCATTTCTCCTCTGGCCAACCCATTTCCCATTCTCCATGATTTTTTCAGTAATATTGGGATAGAGCCATATATATTACAATGTAGATTTCACACTGGGTTCAAAATAGTCAAATGTATTTGTGGAGTTGAATAACAAAACGTGTTTATAGTTTTTTTTATTATTATTATTTTATTGCACAGTTAATATGTTATCACTCTCTTTAAAAGTTTGATTTTAGCATTCTTTAAAATGTCATGCAAATTTAGTCATTCTATAATGTTTTATTTATTTATTTATTTTATTTTATTTATTTTGTCAGTCACACTAATAGAATCAATTATTTTGAATAAGAAGACATTTAATTGTACAGTAATACAATAGAAGGTAGTGTTGAAATCGTAAATCTAAACAGTAAAAAAGGAAAACTGTTTCTTAAAAACCATTAGTCCATCTATGAGCACACTCTGACAGACATGTCGTATTTAAGATACGACAGTACGTTGGGAAAGCGTGCAGTCCTGATAGGGAGGATGCTGCGGAGGCCACCTGCTGCCCAGAAGGGGAGACCGGTGGCAAGAAGACATATGAACTATATGTCCATATACTATATATGGACACATATGAAGGATGGTTTGCAGGGAGGGAAGACACGAGCCCAAGAGGTGGGACTATACTGTGGCCGAGTGAAAGGTATGGGATCTCCAGTGGGGATTGCACATAGCAGGCACCTATACCCAGAACACTCAAAGATTATAATATCTCGTGAATGTATTAGGTATTGCCCAGCCCGCAGCTCTACAGATGTCTGTTAGCGAGGTGCTGCATGTTAGCGCCCAAGAGGATGCGACGCTCAGAGTGGAGTGCGCTCTCACTCCTGGGGGACACGGCTTGCCCTGGTTTTGATGAGCGAGGGAGATGGCATCCACTATCCAGTGGGCCAACCTCTGTTTGGATATGGCACTTCCCTTCTGCTGACCATCGTAACAGACAAAGAGCTGCTCAGAGGATCTAAAGCTCTGAGTACGGTCCACGTAAGTAAAATAGTATCTGGATGCAGCCTTTATGATGCAAGCTGAGATTGCATCATTCAGCGATGCAATGTCAGACACAATGCACTCAATGGAGTGAGTGACGTCACTGTGACGGGTAGGGTTAGGGGTGGAGTTAGGTAAGCGCATTAAAAAGCATTGGATGCAGCTCAGATTGCACTGCACCAGGTCTGCATCCAGACCCCTCTTCATAAATACACAAAGCGTGAACAGGACTCAGCAAAGTAAGGGCAGGGTTTGCCTCCTCAGAAGGCAGCGCTTGCAGGCTCACTACTTGATTCTTAAACGGTGTAGTAGGAACTAGGGTTGGGCGATGTTGACCAATTTGGCATTGTACGATGTCTAATGTGAAACATCGCGATGGACAATGTGGAACATCATTGTAGGCGGGGGTGGGGGTCGTTGTTGTAAAATATCCATTAATTTTTAACAAATTAATTAATTGTAGCCTACCGTTTTCACTACCTGACCCACATGGTCTTTGCTTTACCCATAACCAAACCATAAATAAATAATGTTACACACAAATTACCACCTGTCAATCACTTTTTTTTCAGTGGGACTCTGGCATGAATAGGCGGAGTGATCTGTGTCATTATAATGGCTTTTTCCCTCAGCTGGTGGAGGAGACAAGAGTTCGTTTGGAGTTCACTGTAATTTGTATTGTGATTGATGATAACTTCCTTATTTTATTCTTATTATGAGGAAATAATAACAAGTAAAGATGCTAGGGCTGGACTGTTTTGGTTGCATATGTGTCCAAAATTTTATGCGACCTAAAAATATATTTGGAAGCATTTGTGCTAGTGCATAAATTGTTGCTGTGCGACCTGTTTTCACTGCAAAATCCTCACAGCATGCACAGATTTAGGAGACATTTATGCAGAATGCATCCTTGCACCTAAAAACCGAATAAAACTGTTGTTATGTGAACTTGCTGAAGTAAAAAAAAGCCCGCAATGCTTGCCACGTCTTTGTGCTCTTCTTATTGGCCCACTGCTCTAGAACTGAGCGCGAATGGAGATACACTGCCAACAGCTCTAGGCAATTGATATGCCAATGCAACCGGGTTCCTTTCCACGAACCCGCAGCTGCATGCCTGCAACACATGGCCACCCAGTCCATGCTGGAAGCATCCGTTGAGACGACAAAAAAAAGACCACCCGAGAAAAGAGATGCTCTGCATGGGGGCGAGCTTGCTCTTTTCTCAGTTGACCTGAAGCCCCTGCAAGTCGAGCTGCTAAAGCACCCTATCTTTGTGCATAATCAATTTATTCCGCGGGTCAGCTAAAATCAGCCAGTCGTTGAGATGATAGAGTATGCGAATGCCTGTGAGCCGAAGGGGCACTAGGACACCCTCCACGAGCTTGGTTAAAACCCGCGGAGACAGAGACAGTTGAAGGGGAGGGTTTTGTACTGCCAAGCTCGACCTTTAAACACAAACCGCAGAAACTGACAGTGGCGTGGAAGAATGGAGACATGAAAGTAAGCGTCCTTCAGGTAGCCTGTGTAGACAGCAATTCAAAATGCACAGATCTAGAATTGGTTATAGCCCACCGCTCTTTTTGGGTACGATGAAGTACGGGCTGCAAAACACTCTCCTCTTCTCGGCTGGAGGGACCGGCTCAATTGCATCCTTCGCCAGTGGACAGCAATCTCCTCTCACAAGACAGAGGCGGATGCAGGGCTGATCCAGGTGAAATACAGGCCAGTGAACTTGGGAGGCCATTTGGCGAATTGAATCGCATAGCAAAAGAACAAGTTCCCTCTTCTCGGGATGTCCTGTCTCAGGGACGCAGGGCGTGCTGGATGCCTGCGGGATGCTCGGCACTGCCGCTTGGCCAGAGGTGCAGGTGGGAGCAACAGAGCAGATCTTGAAGCCGCAGTCGGGCGCCCTCGGCGAGAAGCAGCCGATGTGGATGGTTCGGCGGGAGGAGTGGTTTTACGGTCCTGTTTTCAAATGACTTTACCCATTGCATCCACCGTGCAGGCATAAATTGACCGCAGTGGCACGCTGAATCTGGGGAATCAACTCTGCCCCCTGGCTGCTCCGCCGTCAAGAATGGTGAGGGTAGAGGCACATGCAGATCAGGCAGAGAAAGGTGCCCTCCAAGACTGCGTGAGCTCACTGTGCACTTCTGGGTAGAAGGGGACGGGAGGCATCTTTACACAATATAGATTATAATTGCTGCCAGCTGTGCACACTAGGCATGGGCCGGTATAAGATTCTGACGGTATGATAACCTTGTATAATAATATCACGGTTTCACGGTATCACGGTATTATGATAACTGCTCTAAAATATATTCTTTTTAAATGTCTGTGTAAAAAACTAAAAGTTTTTTCCCCTTTGAACACAATATATTTTATTTTGAGAAACATTTATAATATTTTAGAGCAGTAAACGTGCCAGGCCAAACACAGAAAATGAATCCTTGACGTCTGCTGTCTTCATTACTTTCAAAAACACAGATTTATTTACGATTTATGGATATCTTTTCTGCTGGAGATGCTGTTGTTAAAAAAATGTAAAAAAAAAAAAAAACGTACACATACCTTAGGAACGGTATTAGAGAAAAAATTGGCGGTATAAATACCTTGACTTTTCCAAACCGCGGTATACCTTGAAAACGATTATCGTCCCATGCCTAGTGCACACTGATGCCGCCAACTCATTGGCATTCATTGGCCCGTTTTATTACTTTTTCAGATGATTGGCTTCTGACGAAATCCCCACAGTGGAAGTTTCCACATAGCATTGAAGTTTCTCTCCCGAAGGGGAACTGGACTGACACAGTTTTAAATTACTAGAACTTTTATGTTAAGCTGCTTTGACAGTATCTACATTGTAAAAAGTGTTATAAATAAATATTAATAGAATTGAATTAAACATGAGTTGTTTTGGTGTGTATGGACCTTAATTGGCCAGGGCTTGTTTTTAACAATAAACTGTACTCTTTTTCTGTTTGTCAGGTTGCAATCTGGTAATTCTCTGTTTTTGTCTATGTCTATCAATAGAATGAGAATTAGCGTTATGATGGTCTGTAAACTGGGCTCTGCACTGTTGACTTGCTTCAAAGACAGAGGTCACACACAAAGTGTATTTAATCCTTTAGATATCCAATTACGCGTTGTGTCTAGTACACTTTGACACATAGATGAAGACTGTAGCTTGATTATATTTGCTTTCTTTAAATGTACAGTAGTTTGTGTGTTCTATTTTGTAAAAGTAAAAACACCAATGTGTCAAGCATCCAGAGTTTCCTAGGGAAGCTAAGTACACAAGGAAGCAAATGTATGAGGCTTCACAGATTGCTTTGAATGAGCTGTGGGTCATTATTACTAATCGTTACAGTATGATAATTCAAGCAATTTAACAGTGGTCTTAAACACACTTAATATGACCCTAGAGGATCAGGGTGCTGATAGAAAGATACAGAAACAGAGGGATAGAGAGAGATCAGTGTTGCCTGCAGCCAAATAAATAGGCAGCATGGTATGTGACTAATGCGACCGATCAGGCCCCCCTGAGTGCTCTGTTTGGGTCTGTCCTAATTCCGCTATATGACCCTGATTACGATCCAGGTTTCCTACAATGAAACCCGGTTCAGAGAAGTGTTGCAGGTGATTCTCAAAACCATTTTGGGGATGGCAGCTTTCTGAGAAGAGATGTGTTTTGAGGCCAAAAAAAAAAGATCAAGTGTATTTCTGCTGCGCTCTGTTGTTCACTTCATCCATCAGAAAATGTCCTGTCAAATGAACAGAAACTCAGGATTTCACAAAATAACAAAGCAAAGCATGATACATGGATTAAAGTCTGTGATAAACAATATTACAATGTTTTTGGTGGTGTCAAGTCTATTAGTTGAATGGATTAAGATATTAGCGAGGAAAAATACATTGGGGTTGGTCAGGATTATTATCAGTTTATCTTTGTGTGTGACACTGTGGCTCGGCGGTTAGCACTGTCACCTTACAGCAAGAAGGTCGCTGGTTCGAGTCCCGGCTGGTTCAGTTGGCATTTTTGTGTGGAGTTTGCATGTTCTCCCCATGTTCACGTGGGTTTCCCTTCGGGTGCACCGGTTTCCACCACAGTCCAAAGACATGCGCTATAGGTGAATTGGGTAAGCTAAATTGGCTGTAGTGTATGAGTGTGTATGGATGTTTCCCAGTACTGGGTTGCAGCTGGAAGGGCATTCGCTGTGTAAAACATATGCTGGATAATTTGGCAGTTCATTCCACTGTGGTGACCCCTGATGAATAAAGGGACTAAGCCGAAGGAAAATGAATGAATGAATAAATTATCTTTTTGTTTATAATGTTCAACAAGGCTGCATTTATTGTAAAAAAAAAAAAAAAAAATATATATATATATGTATGTATGACCACATTTCTGTCCAATTAAATTTTGCCCTTTACTCGTTAACTTCCCTCCATTTTGTTCCCTAAGATGTATGTCACTGATTATGTTACACAAGTGTTCACTACTGGCAGAATATCTAAATGAAATGACATAAACCCTTGAGCACTTTGGAACTACACTATTGTGACGTCACAATCGCATTGCATTCTAGGACAGGAGTGGGCTCGCTACCTCTATCAAAATGAAGAGGGTATATCCATGTAAGCTTCCCTCATACAGTTGATGACAGTTTTTCCTTTATGGGGACAAAGGGAAGGGAAGTTTTCGGGTATCTAAAAGTGTTTCTAAAAGTGGAGTGGAATGCATCTCCTCAATGCTTTGCTCCTCAACCCTGACTTGTTACCTGCTCAGATTTGTCATTGAGCCACCTAGTGGTTAGGAGATATTGAAAAAAGTATATTTTGGGTTCTATTGGTTTGGAGAACATTTATGCTTTTGATGGTGGTGGGGGTTTGAGTTACCATGGTACCAATTTGATCATTTTGGGCATTCAACCATTTGAAATTTGTCATAAAATGCTTTGATGTATCATTATGAAATTTGGTATGAATATTTGGCACCTTGGGTGCCAGTGGTTAGCACTGACACCTCATAGCAAGAAGGTCGCTGGTTCGAGTCCCTAAGCCAGTTGTCATTTCTGTATGGAGTTTGCATGTTCTCCCAGTGTTTGCGTGGGTTTCTTCTGGGTGCTCTGGTTTCTGCACACACAGACTTTTAATTTCAGTCAGTCAGCCTCAGGGCTTCTGATCAATATAATTCCATACAAAATCACAGCGTTTGAGATCTGATTTCTTTAAAAAACAGCGATCATCACTGCCTGGCTGAGATATAAAGTTGGTCTTAGACCGAACAAGAAGCACTGCATTAAATACTATTTTTCCACACCATGACAAATATGGAAAGTATTTAAACGGTTAAATTATTTAAACGTCTCTTTTAACAAGTTTTAACAAACGAATGGATGCTTAAGTCTATTTTACTGATTATATTTGAATTACATTACAACATCGATGCTGTAAAAGGAACCTTATGAAATTGAATATAGTCACATAAAGCTTTCACCGCAAGCTCATCATTGGCTGAAAAACTCTAGCTGTGCATATAGCCCATTGGCCATAGTGTATGTGTGTTTGTGTGAATGTGAGAGTCTATAGGTGTTTCCCAGTACTGGGTTGCGGCTGGATGGGCATACATTGTGTAAAACATATTCTGGAGTGGTTGGCAATTCATTCCACTATGGCGACCTCATATGAATGAATGAATTTGGCACCTTGCCCTGTTTTAGGACAGCACCACCATGTGGTCAAAAATTATAATATGATTTTCTAAAAATCCTTTTGTCATGATTCATTTAATTATGCCAGAACATTAATATCAGCTGAGCTGAAATCGAAAGAACAGCCTTGAATTTATTTGAAAGCCTACTTTTCAAATTCCTTCTCCTCCTAAACAGTTGGTCTGGTATGTCATCTTTAGTCTGTATATCAACTTTGCTTAACTATCGCAACCCAAGTTTATCTCTCTTACATTGATGTGGTGTAGTATGTGTGACTCACATTACACCACATGATTCATAGCTGAATTCTCAGCATCAGTTCTCCAGTCTTCAGCTTCACGTGATCCTTCAGAAATCATTCTAATGTGCTGATTTGCCTTTCAAGAAATACTTTCAAGGTCTGCTTCTTCATATTTTTTGTGGAAATTGAGAATGTTATAAAGAGCACCATTTATTTAAATATAAGTTTTTTATACAAGAGTCTTCACTGTCACATGTAGCTATAGTATATATTTCTGTTGCTCTCTCTCACATTCAGAGTACAGTGCAAGCAAAATAAAGTAAATAAAATATCTGCAGTAGATGACTCTCTATTGAAAAGACAATAAAGGAAGACAGAACCCAAAAGCTCATTCCTGTACTCATACAAGAGAAATGGACAGAGATGAAGGGAATGGGAAAAGGGGGGAATCAAGAGAGGTGAGGAAAGAGAAGAGAAGAGAGGAGTGTTGGGTTTCTGAGTGGCCTGGCGGGCATTTTTATCAGCAAGCCTGATCTTAATCTGAGCAGAAAAGCAGCCTTCTCAGAAACACACACACACACGCATTCATCTTCATTACTTCTCCTGTCACCTTGTGCTGCTCCAGTGAATGCTGAGGTCTGAATGAGACCCAAAACTCCAGTCAGGATGGTGTTAAAGATGCGAGCGCACATACATATGCACTTGTTCCCAGACTAAAAGATATCGGTATCACAGACCCCCCACTCACCATCAGTGACACCAACTCACCATTTGTCCATCTGAGTGCCTGCATGTCATCAGATTTTACCATAATGTCACTCAGTTCCCCTTCGGGAGGGGAACTTCAATACTATGTGGAAACTTCCACTATGGGGATTTCATTCAGAAAGCCAATCATCTGTAAGAGTATGTAAACGGGCCAATGAAATGCCAATGAGTTGGCAGCTTCAGCTTGCGCACCTGATGCTCGTTGCAATCAATTTGCTATAAGAGCACAGCACGCGCAAAGCCAAGCATCATTTTCACTTCAGAGACTTCAACAGCCTTCTGAGAGAGTCGATGAGGGTTCCTCCAGCTGAGTTTCAGACAGTGAGTGAACGAGAGCGATCTCCCAGTCCAGAGTGTGTGACACGCAGCGGCAGATGGTTGAGCTAGGTTTCTCCCTTGCCTGACGTCCTTTGGGTCCGGTCCTCCAGAGCGGTATGTATTGTTGCGAATTTCCTAAAAGAGCAACACGGTCGTGCAGCACATCTTTTTCAAGACGTCGCTCCAACTGTGCATTTCTGGATGCGGTGGTTTCCTGTCCTCGGATGATGGGCACGAGCACTGCGTTTCATGTCTGGGGGTCCAGCATGTTAATGCAGTGCTCACAGGCAGTGCATGCCATCACTCGGTGGCATGTCAGTTGCGCAGTTAAGATCGCGGTTCGCTCTTGCAAAAGGGCCACCCACCCTAGTTGTCCCCCGCTCCGCGGTGGTCACTCGGGCAGATTTAAGGGTTACAGTGAGAGTAAGTCTGCCGCCCTCGAGCTTGTGGACCTCTCGCTCCTCCACGAGCTCCATCCAAGCTTCGAGTGAGAGAAGCACTCCATCCTCGGATGGCCACCCTCTCACTTGATGACACCGAGGCTCAGATGTCCACCGCTGCATCGGAGGCTGGGCTGTCATGATCTGAT
>CAIGQZ010032240.1:3567036-3581537 GCA_903798205.1 Danio tinwini | reverse complement strand
ACACACACACACACACACACACACACACACACACACACACACACACAAAATCTCTCTCATTATTAATAAAAAAAGGCTACCCTTCAAAACTATTTAAACTCTGTCTGATTTAAAGTGTGTTGAATTGTTGGATGCTAAAATTACATTGAAGCGAGGGGTGGTGGGTTCTTTCTTCAATGGTGTTCATTCACTTAACAATTCTCAAAGCAAACTCCAGTAGAATACAATCAGAAGAGCATATTTTAGAGTGAGGCATTAACTTTTGATGTTGCATTACAGGAGAAATAATTTAAACTTAATTGTCAGTGTGGGTAAATTGCGTTCTATAGAAAAACTTAATCTTCCTTGCGTTTCCTAATGATTACAAAGATGTTCAACAAAAACATTAAATAAATAGAAGAGTAGAGATAAAATCTTATGTTAATTGTTATGTATTTTAATAATATTTAGCTGCTAATGTTTTTAAATAACCCACTATGTATTTACACTATGTAAGTCTTGTAATTCCGTGTATGAATTTTAAGTGTTTTTATAATTAAAATGGTCTCTTTCTGTTTCACAGTGCCTTTGCTCAGTATAACATGGATCAGTTCACCCCTGTCAAGCTGGATGGCAGTGAGGAGTCGGTAGGTTCATGGTTTGATGACTCAGAGATGCAGTCACAGGGCTCCAGACTGCCACTTAATGACCTTATTTTCATGTCAGCGTTTCTTAATTTTGTTAAAGGTCTCACTGGTGCCACTCCTAATTTGCTGATAAAAAAATCCCAATTATGCTATGTATGAGAAACATTAAACAGCAAAAGTGAAAGAAAATATGTTCAGCATGACCTTAGATTAAATGTGAGCTTGGTTTGATCATGTTACCTTTGTTAAATGCTACATGCATGAAGGAGCCTTTCACAGAGGTCTTCAGTATAAAACACAAGTGCCTAGTTTAAAGTGATATGAATCATCACTTCTCAAGAGTGCTTATAGAAAACATAAGAAGTGTTGTGCTGCTACGATTCAGTTAAAAGGTTTTTCAATCTGAAACCAGCCGACATTTGAAATGGATTGGCTTGTAGCACAAACTAAGATATTCATGCTAAATTTGATCATATTATTAACACACATATTAATAATATAATAATATGATTCTTGTATTCAAGAAGTTAGAGTATGTTAGTTGAGCCATATCAGTTTTTGTTTTTATATATTATTTTCTGTTAATTTTGTTTTTAATATGTATTGTTTTATGTTTATGTAATGTTTAAGTATCTATTAACTACTGATTTTATGAAAAGTAAAAAAACTTTTTTTATATGTTCTTTGATTTAATTTTACTTTTTAGTCATTTCATTCTTATTTTTATATATTTGTTATCAAAATATGCCTAAATATTTTTTTTACCTAAAAATATTAATTTCAAAGTAATTTGACAAATGAATGCTCTAGAAATGTTCTCTGCTCTCAAATGTTTGTCTGGATTCCTGAGTTATTTCAGGGCGTTTTGTAAATGTGCATGTGTGTTTAGTTGATGCGCTGCTTTAATACTCTTTGTTAGGTTTTGAACCGAGGGCACTGTGTTGACAGTATTTATTCAAGCTGGGTGTAAACTCTGCTCTCTGGAGATCTTTGTGTACTCAGTGTATGATTGGGACAGGTGTGATCATTGTACTCTGAGTGTTTACAGCCACCGATTTTGATCTCTGAGTGTGATTAATTCTGTTCCTGCAGGTTCTGATTACCGAGCATGGAGATCTGGGTCAGGGGCGGTTCTTCGACCCACGGAAGCGTGTGTCATTTCGTTTCGATCACCTCCGGAAGGAAGCGAGTGATCCTCAGCCGTATGAGGGAGAGAGCGCCCTGCGGTCCTGGAGAGACGCTTGTGATGAAGCACTCAGTGCTTACGTGAAGGAGCACTATCCCAGCGGAGTCTGCACGGTATGTGTTCTCCCCATGAGAATATCATCCGTCACAGCCATTGTTTGTGAAATTGTGATTCATATGTACTAATGTTTCTTTGGCAGGTCTATGGGAAAACTGTTGACGGTCAGCAAACAATCATCGCTTGTATTGAGGGTCATAAGTTTGAGCCCAAAAACTTCTGGTGAGTAATGTTGCTGTTATCCATTTATAAAATCTAGTTGCATCGTGAGGAGAATTCAAAATGTCTTAAATGGTCTGTTTTGATCTCGTTGCCTGTTTTTCTGTCAGGAATGGCCGATGCAGATCAGAGTGGAAGTTCAACATTAGTCAGTCATCAGCTCAGGTGGTGGGAGTATTGAAGATCCAGGTGAGACTGGAAGGGCTAGCTGAAGTAGGAAGTGTGACTATGAAGAGTTTGTAATAAATCTTTTGATTTTTCTGCAGGTGCATTACTATGAAGATGGTAATGTTCAACTGGTGAGCCATAAGGAAGTAGAGGAGTCCATTGTAGTGACTGTAAGTAAAAACAAATACTGTATAGTCATCTGAACTTTAGTTGTAGTATTTTTTTATTTTCTTATTTTGAGTTTTTAAATTTTTAATTAATATTATTAAAATTCTTATATATATTCTTATATATTCCATTTTTAATTCTATTGTTGTGCCAGTGCCTGCCTGCCTTTTTCATACCACAGACTGAGAATTAGTAAAATGTCTGTCTATAATTACTCAATTCCAATAGCCTCAGACTATTCATCCTTCATTTTCAGAATACCTTCATCTTCTGAACACACACTGAGATATATTGGGTGAAAACCAAAATCTACCTGGTCTTCTATAGACAGCTATAGTCCTGATTCAATGTTAGAAAAGGTACCTAAGAACCTCAGAAATGTACTTAAACACATAGTCAACACAGTCCCTGTGACTTCAGTGGTTCTGTTGGAATATAAACCTCCTAGAATTACTTTTTTCTGCACATAATACAAAAATAATACCTTTATTCAACAGTTTTTTTTTCTCAATGTCAGTATGGGGCATGACATGATAGGGGGTGTAAAATATCTTAGTTTGTGTTCAGAAGATGAAAGAAGTTCTCCTTGGATGGAACGGTAATTTATTTACAAATCTTCCAGCAATATTTTTGCAATATTCCAGTTTTGCAAAAAAAAATTTAATTAACATTTTGATGGAAACAGCTAGTGTCAGAATATTCATAAAATAACACAATCTGTTTCAGTGCTTTTAGCAAATATTGTAAACCCTAAGAATATATGGGACCATTATGTGAAACTTGGGTCTTTTTAAAAAAATTAATGCTGGTCTCTGTTCACAGTACTATTCGACAATACTGTACAAATGCATGCAGGACATTTAAAAAAATTCTTTAGTAGTACATAAAAATGAATAGAGGCATAGGGCAATAGATCAAAACTAGGTATAGTAAATGATGACCTAATTTTCTATTTTTTCAGGGTAGGTACTTCTTTTTTTTTTGTACAATTTATTTATAATTTTTTTCAGTTTGCATATCACAACAGATTACACCCTTACAGAATAATAATCATGTAGACACAGCAAACATTTTACACCCTATTCTCTCTCTCATCAACACGTTCCCTAAAAAACAAAACAAGAACTAAACAAAACAAGAACAAAAAGGGGGGAAATGTTTAAATCAGGTAAAGAGTGTTTCCCAAGTCTATGTTTAGACCGTGATACTACCCTAATGCCTCAGAGCTTGTTCTTGTTGTAGTAGACCGCCCACATTTACATTGTACTTTAGGAAGTTATTAAAAGGTCTCCAGATATTTTTGAACACATTTTGTTTCTTTTTGACAATGTATGGGATCTTTTCCATTGACATATGTGACGCCATTTCTTTAATCCACTTTCCAATTCTAGGTACGTTTGTATTTTTCCAATTAAGAGCAGTAATTTGTTTAGCTTGTAAAATACACATTTCTATGAATCTGACTTCTTTGCTTTGTAAGAGGGGGCTGACGGGATATATACCCAGGATAAAAATATTAGGATCCAATAGTAATTTCTTTGATAAAATTTGGTCAAAGGACAATCGATTTCAATTTTGGCTTCTAACAATTATGAAAAAAACATTAATTGAGATGAAAAGATTATTGCATCATATAGGCAACTTCCTCCTTTCTAGTTGTACACATTTGTTGCTCTGCAAAGTTCAGTTTCACGTGAAAAATACTAAAAGCATGTACTGTGATGTAACTTTTGCAGCGTGGGTTGCGCATCATTCATTGATGTACATTCGAATCATTCATGTTTTTAAAAGCGCAAAAGAGATCGCATGCTGTTGTGTGTATGCGCTCAGCCTCGGAGATGAGCAGAACTCACACATCTAAGGTCATCTTAATGTGAGCGCTTTAATAGTCGAATACATGCAAATTTGTTAAAATGCGTTGTTTAGTGGTTATTCCTATTAACCCTCATTCATGTAATTAACAAACGAGTTGAGAACTTGAGAAGACATGTAAAAGTGAAATCGTAAATCAGAACCCCACTGCTCTTAATGTGACAGCACGCAATATTCCTGCTTTCGACTGTTTTTATCATCGTTAATCAAACAACAAAAGGACAAAATCACTCACTGCTATTGACTGAAGGACTTTTGTAGCTATAATTCTTACAGTGAGGATGCTTAAAACAGTTGGTTTAAATTTTTTTCCCTTTTCCTTATTTACAGGGAGTAAAATAACTATATACAGTTGAAGTTAGAAATATTAACCCTTCTGAATTATTAGTGGCCCTTTTCCGCCAATTTTTTTCAACCCATTTCTAAACATAATAGTTTTAATAACTCATTTCTAATAACTGATTTCTTTTATCTTTGCTATGATGACAGTACATAATATTTTACTACACATTTTTTTCAAGACGCTAGCATCATTCAGCTTAAAGTGCAATTTAAAGACTTAATTAGGTTAATTAGGCAAGTTAGGGTAATTAGGCAAGTCATGGAAAACAGTAGTTTCTTCTGCAGACAATAAAAAATATATTGCTTAAGGGGGCTAATAATTTTGCCCCTAAAATAGTTTTTAAAATATTTAAACCTCCTTTTATTCTAGCCAAAGTAAAAACAAATAAGACTTTCTCCAGAAGAAAAAATATTAAAGGAAATACTGCTTAAAATTTCTTGCTCTGTTAAACATCATTTGGGAAATATTTATTAAAAAAAAATCATATTTTTGACTTCAACTGTATATTGTTTTGAATAATCATGATTACAATTATGACCAAAATAATCATGATTATGATTTTTCTCACAATCGATCAACCCTAGTCAATCATTTCAATAACACCTTGCCAAAACGGTTTCACTTTCACACATTCCCATATACAGTGGTACTGTGTACCTCCTACCTCATTACACTTTTTAAAGGTGTAAGCTCTTAAGACTTCAAAGAGGATTTAATGTAAATTTCTGCCGTTTTATCTCTAGAATGAAGTCCAGACTGCCAAGGAGTTTGCAAAAATCATTGAAAATGCGGAAAATGATTACCAGGTAAGAACTAGAAGTGTAAATCTTAAGATTCTTTATGGTTAGTGCATCTCTAGTACAGATTTTACAGAATCCAGTTAAACTTTTATTTTGTTTAAATGTTTTTTTTTTTTTTTTTTTTTTTCTAGACGGCTATCAGTGAGAACTACCAGACGATGTCAGACACCACCTTCAAAGCTCTGCGCAGACAGCTGCCCGTCACCCGCACCAAGATCGACTGGAACAAGATCCTCAGCTACAAGATTGGTAAAGAGATGCAAAACGCTTAGAAACGACCCACTTCCTCTTCCTCCTGTCCAAGTGCAGAGTCGGTATTCACAACACCGTCCGCTCAGCATGAAGAAGTCTCCCCGAAAATGAAAAAAAAAAAAAAGTCAAAACTTTTTCTGTTTAAATAAAAAAGCGGATGCGATTCCATTCGACTTTCTCTCATTAATGGACTTTAATGGGTCTCCGCCGTGGAAGAGGTTCAAATGAGAACTTGAGGGAATCATGGATCTAAATTATCGGCAATTGTTGCTTTTCTCATGTTTACCCACTCGCAGGTCACTCAAAGAGTTTGTATTGTTTAGATTTTTTTTTTTTGTGAACTGTGACAGCTGCAATGCTTGTGCAAAACGTTTTGTGTATTTAAAACGGTGGATAAGTAATGCCTCACTTACTGTATCTCCAAACCCAAATCAGACGACAACCCCACCCTCCTCCTCCTACTGACATCCTCAAGAGATAAGATTTCCCGCTGTCCTTCCACAATTATACAAGCTGTACCAAGGAAAGGATGAGGTCGGGGCGAGGAGGGGAACGGGCTGTGTGTTTGGGTTTAGGATGGCCATCTGTCTTAACTGCTCTCACCGTATCTTTGTCTAACAGTGACTCACAGTCTAACTTAACGGTTTTTAATAACCAAAAAGGCAGAATAAATAAATCCATGGATAACCCTCTTTGGTGGCAAACATGTCAACATTAAGTCTTGATTATTATTGTTATTTTTTTTATCTGCACAGCAGATAGTGGTTCAGGCTGTTTGTACAATGAACTTGTGATGCATTTGGGGTATCCGCACACTGTTATGCGACAAATCCACAATCTTCATGGTAAATCTGAATCTCTCTCTCATCCAGAATCATGAAGGCTCCATCACTGTTGCGATTGCATGTTTCTGCCACACTGCTTTCACATTATTTGTTTGTCTTTACTCCTCTCTTAGAGTTTCTCTGTAAAATACACTCATCATGTAAGACTAGCACATTATCTGTCTCTCATTATCTTTATTTCTCCAAATTTTAAATCATGCAAACGTAACATCTACTCAGTAAACAGCACAAAGATGATTAAATGGTTACTGCTGAGCCTTTATTTTTGAAAATCAGCTGTTGTGTTTGTAGTCAAGTCTGTGCTGATGTACACTTCAGTCTTTCTCTAAACCACTTTCTCTAAAATGTCATTGGAATCTTCAGATCAATAGTTCACTTTTGAACTTGCTAATTACCAAACTATATAAAAAAGTACATAATTATGTCTGAAAAACACGTATTGGTAACTTACACAGCCTTGTATTTATTTTTACACTGTAAAACCTGACAAGTTAACTCAAACTGTTTGAGGAAACCGATTGCAATAAACCATTTAAGTTTTAACAAGTACTGTAAACTTGTATGTATAAAGAGTCATATAGACATATTATTTGTGTTGATATAGTCAAATATAGAGTAGTAATTTAAACATTTTAAATTCAGTTATCAAATCGGTATGAGGTTGTTAATAGAACAAAACAATAAATCCAAACAACTATACAGCTACTTAACTGGTTTGGATCGCTTGTAACATTAGAGTTAACACAAAAAATATAATTAATTAATTCATAACTCAGGTTTAAAATCTGCTTAATATGATCAGTTTATGACTTTTTCATTAAGTTAAAGTCACTTTTTTTATTATAAGTTATTTCATTTCGTGATTTTCACTGTTAGGTTTTACAGTGTAGAGCTATATAGAGTGATTACAAATTTTACATCTCAGCTAGAGTTAAACAGTTGAATTGGTCTGATGGGAGCACTTTTAGCTTAGCGTAGATCATTTAATCTGATAAAACCATTAGCATCTTGCTCAAAAATAAGCATTTCAATAATTTTCCTATTTAAAGCTTGCCTCTTCTGTGGTTACATCATGTACTGAAAATAGTCCCCTTAGTCACAGAATTGACAGAAGTAAGCCAAGTTTCAGGTGCTGTATAAAATCATTGCGCCTGCTGCAGCTGTGGTATGGCTGCAAATTCCTTCATTTTTAAGACGGAATGAGAGGATTGAAAGCGATATTGGCCTAAAAATAGCTACTTTTTATTTTCCGCTGATCTTAGTACATGATTTAACTGTAAAAGCCTGGAGCTTTTAATAGGAAAAACTTCGTCTTCGGTCACTTTGAGAGAGATGCTAGTAGCTCTCGCAGCAATTCGTAACCTTATGATTTTGTGGCTAATTTGTATGAATTTTTACAATCTTGTTTGTACAATTTTGTATGATTTGCTTATCCCCCCCAATGATGGTTGGGTGCCACGCCTCCTTTTTTTTAAATCGTACATTTTCGTACGACTGAGATCAGGCTGGTAAAATCCTAGGGGAGTGTAAAATGAGCCTTGTTTTTTTTTAATAGAGATTTTCCTTTAAGCACATTTATTTAACCTGAATAAAACAAAAATAATATACATCATTCATACAAATAAATGGCTCAATTCAGATATTAATATTTAGCATAACAAAATTTGGGGGCGACACGGTGGCTCAGTTAGCATTGGTTCGAGTCCTGGCTGGCGGTTCATTCTACTGTGGCAACCCTATTGAATAAAGGGACTAAGCCGAAGGAAAATTAATAAATGGATAAATAACAAAATTCTCTTAAAATAAAAAAATAAAAATAAACAAATAAATACAAATTATGATCGCTGGTCCATTTTGATTTTGAACAACACAGGTGACTCCTGGATGGAAAATGAGTTTATATTTCTAGCAAATTATGACAAGTATACTCCCAATGATACATTATAACTGCATAAAAAAAAGAAAAACAAGTTTTAAACTTTTAAACAATATTTTTATTAGCTATGGGGAAAATACAGTTGGTCTTAAATTCATTTCATGTCATTAACTTGCTGTAAAAATAATGTGGAAAAATGCAACTAGCTAAAAGTTTAGAAACTGCTCTGTCCAAGTCCCTGGTAAGAATATAAAATTTCCAAAAAAACAAAAAAAAAAAACAATTTAAAAATATTAATAAACCAGCCAGTAGTAAAAATCTAAACTTCTACTTAAAGAGGTTTCAATTCAGTATGAGAAATAGTGAGGTATTTAAATACAGAAAATAAATGACCGTACAGCAGCTCAAATCTATGTAGGAAAGAACAGATACGTGCATCACATTTACTAATACAAGCCAACATCCTTGGTCCTTCCTTAAGCAAGGTAAGACTATGCTGTATTCATCTGAGCAATACCTTCATGCCAGGAAGTTTACACAAATATAAATTCTGTTTTCATACTTGTCAAGTTTAATCCTCAAAAGACTATTTAAAAAGGACACGGGTAAGACAAGAAAAAGTCCCAAAGGTATCCATTAAATTATGACGTTTGTGCTTAACCATGGTTGTGAATCATGTAAACTGGTACTATAGGTTCTACCTAATATTTAGGGTTAATATTACATTTTAAATATAAGGCTGTCCAGTATAAACATATATAATACATGTGATGCAACCAGATGTTGTTATTGAATGCATACTCAGAACATAAAATGTCAACTTGATTCTAAATATAGTTTACAATCATTTAAACAAGCATTTTCAATCTTCATTTACAGAGAAGGTTTTCAGGTTTGGCTGTTGTTTGATGCTGCCCGACCACCAGGTGGCAGCTTCCTGAGCAGACTGACACTAGATGATGTGGTCGTGGTGCATTACAGTAGGACGCAGAGATTTTCCATGACAATTTCATATCAGTCCCCCAGAAAATATCTCCAGTAGTTTGTTACGATGTGGACTCAAGAAATTTGCAGCAACTGCTTATCATATATGACTGCTCGACAAAAAAAAGGTAACCATGAGCTTAATATACAACACACTTTCACCAGACTGATTGAGAAGTTACTCAGTAGGTTGGTCAAAGCTGATCAGCATTCCATCTCATAACAGTAAAGTTTTTACTTTACATACTTAAATTTCTACATGAGCAGGTCATCAGGAACTGACATCAATATAATTGTAGGATAAATAAAAATATTGTTTTGTAATAAAAGCATTAACAAAATATAAAAAAAAGTAGTATTTTACAAAGTTGGGATGAGTTGGGCTCAGACTAGTTTGTTCAGGTATATCGAAAAAAAGTCAATAAGGAATCAGCTCTTTGTGCACTTTTCCGTAGTATGTCTGATCTTGTTCCTGGAAAACCACCTTCCAAAAACGTTTGCTCTAACCTCCTCTAACTCACATACCAGGTTATTTCTTGCAATCCTGAAGACCTTGGTTAGCTGGTCCTGTTATGTTTAATTAATGGAAGTACTGGAACTAAACTCTGCATTCAAGAGTAGTGTTAGAAGCCCCTTAGTGGGGGAAAAAAACAAGGTACACAAGACAAATGGTTCAGAAATCCGGTTCTGGAGGATCCCCAAAAGTTCACTATGAATTTCCAACACAACCATTTCAATTCCTGAAATCTTGATGAGTTGAATCAGGTGTGAGGCATAAAAAATATGCAGAGTTGGAGGTTCTCCAGGTCTTGGATTGGGAACCACTGCCAAGCCTAATCCTAGAGATCTACCTTCCTGCAGATTTCAGTTCCAACTATGTCCAACACAACTTGCCTTTCATCTTCAACTAATCCTTATCACCTTGGTTCAGGTGTATTTGTTTAAACTGAAAAGCAAATTCTAAAGCAAGTAACCAAGTTACATCAATTCCAATTAGTAGAATTTAGTAAATAATGAAGAAAATAATGCTACCATGTCATACCCAGATTCTTTTACAAACACTTCACTGATTGATTACAATTTAACATAAGTTACTCCCATAATTCACACGAAGCGGGTGGGAAATAGGAAAATGTGGGTAAGGTTTACTTAACAGGGAAGTGTGTTTGATTAGGTATGGAACTAAACCTTAAACAAACAGTGGCATTCTTGGACTTAAACTGCCCACCCCAGGCACAAGACCAATGGTTCTCCATCGTGGAGCATCACAGCACTTCACAACCTGGATGTCTTTTTGTTAATCATTTTCAAGAGCACCCAGAGGAAACCCACACCAACACGGGGAGAACATGCAAACTCCATAAAGGAAAATGCCAACTGACCCAGCCAGGACTCAAACCAGCGACCTTCTTGCTGTGAGGCAACATTGCTAACCACTGAGCCACTGTGTCACACCAACTTCATCTTTAACATGGAAAAGTACTTACTGTACTTTTACTGTCACGGTCTGAGCAGTTGCATGCATTTTTTTCTTGTGGCAATGTCATATTACTGAAGCTATTTGGACATCTAATAAAAGTGGAGTATGTGCACCAAATTTATCATAAACAACAGTTGCAGTGTGGAAGATTAATTGTGCAGTGTTGTCAGAAGATTAAGCTGAATTTTGAATAGCCTAAATGTGAGTGCTTTGCTCGCATGCTGTAAGCTACACAGTTAATTCCATGTTGTTTATTTATTTTTTTATTTTACAATTGAATTTGCAGCGACTTGATTTGCCAATGCGTAAAATCCACAATAAATAAACAATCAAAATAAATCTGAAATAAATACACATCGCTGCTATCTTGAGCCTCTACCTCCAGCAGCAGGACCTCAATTTCAGACTGAAAAGTTGTTTTTCTTTGTGTTTATCATTCTCAAAACAGATTTTTGGATATTGCCGCGTTCTTTTGAATGGTAATGATTTTAATTAGCGGACGTTTACAAGTTGGAGATCTGACAGCAGTTTTTTTGTGAGCACATTCGTTTTCTCTACTGTAAATAGCACTTATGGACTTTTGCTAAATTATCATTGAACAAACTTAAAGCGGTTTCTGCACAACATTTTTTATAAACGAGGCCTCTGAAATGTCAGATAAACAAGGTATCCTAAATGAGCAAAAGTTAAACAAATTCTGTCATTATTTAACCGCATCGCAATCTAAGACTTGTTACTCTTTAAAACCGTAATTTAGATGTTTTAATGAAACCTGAGAGGTTTTGCTTCCACCACTGTGTTCACTGCAAAAAATACTTAGATTTTTTTGTCTTGTTTCTAGTCCAAATATCTACAAACTCTTAAATCAAGAAGCTTTTTCTAGGCAAGCAAACATATTGTCTTGTTTTCAGAAATAATATGCCAATATTAAGTGAGTTTTTCCTTAAAACAAGCAAAATAATCTTGTTTTTCCTTTTGACAATCCCATAACAAGACAATATGTTTTGCTTGTCTAGAAAATCCTTCTTGATTTAAGAATTTTTAGATTTTTGGACTAGAAACAAGACAAAACATTTTTTGCAGAGTTTGTAGTTAGGTCTCCAAGGGTTTAGATGAGATTTTGAATAAGTGCCCCCAATGACCTTTCTGGATCTCCTTGACAGAAACCTTTCTGGTGTCTTAATATGTGTTCCAATGATTATTCAGGGTAAGGGTAGGAAAACAAATTTTAGGTTTTGCGGCAGCTATCCCTTTACAGACAAGAACCAGCAACTATGACACTGAGTTTAGCTCCAACTTGCTTCAATACACCTGCCAGGAAGTTTCTAGTAAAAGCTTGATTAGCTGGTTCAGGTGTGTTTGATTTAAGTTAGAGCTAAACTCTCCAGGACACCGGCCCTTTCAGGACCGAGTTTGGACACCCCTGCACTAGACCATCACAGTAAAATAATAAAACAATAAGATACCCTTGAGTTTGACCCACATATTAAATCCAGAGTTCTTTACATGCCACTGAAGGGAATGGAGTGGCGAACGCTAAGAATTGGCTGTGGGCTCTAGGCTGGTTAACTAGATGAAGACACAAGCGTCAAGCTCTTTAGCATCTTCCTGACCATTGGTGAGACCACAGCTGGCAGTGAGCTGGGGAAAGTGCCTAGCCCTGCTAGAAGGGACCGGTGAGTTAGGAGACTGGTTAACCCCTTGTTTTTTGAGTAAGGATAGGAAAACAAATTTTAAGTTTTGGGGCAGCTATCCCTTCAAAGACAAGAACCAGCAACTATGACACTAGACCATCACAGTAAAACAATAAAAGAACAAGATAACCTTGAGTTTGACCCACATACTAAACCCAGAGTGCTTTACATGCCACTTATAGGGAATGGAGTGGAGAATGCTAAGAATTGGCTGTGGGCTCTAGGGTGGTTAACTAGATGAATACACAACCAAGTCAAGCTCTTTAGCATCTTCCTGACCACTGGTGAGACCACAGCTCCCAGTGAGCTCAGGGAAGTGACTGGCCCTGCTAGAAGGAACCGGTGAGTTAGGAGACTGATTGACCCCTTGTTTTTTGGCGGGAACAGGTGGGGAATGAAACTTCTCTGCTCTAGGAATGATTGGTGAGCGGATCCCTGGTGAGAGAATCCCCGGACTCTTCCCTGTTGGTGAAGAGGCAGCGGCCAGGTTGCGGTAATCAGTGCCAAAGGGTGAACTGTTGGACTGAGGGAGTTTACTTGAGGCTGGGTTTGTGAACCGTGACAGCACCTGAGTGACAGTGTTACGTGCAATCTGCTTTGCAGTAGAATTGTCAGGAGGGGTTGGAGTGCAGGCTGTTGGAGAGAGGTCTCGAGGCGAGTGGACAACACTTCCTACGTGTTGCTGCTCTGCTTCAGCTTGCTGCTGAAACTTGTGGCGTGCTGCTTGGAATCGTTGGTTAATGCTGGCCTGGTAAGAAGAAGGATAGGTCGGACTAGAGCAACCTAGAGAGGCCAAACGCTTGGTCAGTACAGGAGAAGAGCAAGGAGATGAGCTAAGGGAGGACGAGGCAGGACTGCTGGGGGAGAGACATTGAAAGGCTCCACTTCCCCCAGGGAGTACTACCCCATTGTCTGCCAATGCCTCTTCCTTGCACCTTTCTTCTGCTGGAAATTCTGGTTCTCGAGGAGTGTGGTGACCATTTTGTTTATGTTGTGGAGATGCTTTAGGTGTAGCAATTTTGCCATCAGCTTCTACTTGACTAACAGGAGGTGTGATACCTGAAGTTGCTTTATGTGGGATTGTTAGCTTCTCTTCATTGTGCAACCCTGCCTTTTCTCTTTCTTTCATTTCATCCAACTCTTTCTTTAGACTATTGAACTGCTCCAAAAGCTCCTGGTATCGTTTTTCCTCCTTCAGTAGTTTCCCTCTCATCTGTTCACGCTCTGTATCAAATTCTGCCAGCTTTCGCTCAGTTCTTGCCTCTATCTGCTGAGCACGAATGCGTTCACTCTCTAGCTCCCCCTTTAGGCTTTCCATAGCACTGCTTTCTTGTTCCAGCTGGCGGCTGAGCTGTGCAACACGCTGGCTCTCCTCCTCAGCTCGGGCTGTAGCCTTCTGACATTCTTTAGCTAAGGTTGAGGATAACTGCTGTTGCTCTGCTAAATCTTCCACAGCTTGACTCGACAAGACTGACCGCTCACGTTCCAATCGCTCGAGCTGAGCCCTCTCAGTCTCCAACTGTGAAGAAAAGCAAGAGATGTCAAAATTCAAACAAGCAAGTAGAGTGGGATGGAAGAACATTATGCTTTATGAAAACATTGAAGATGAGTATACAACTGTTCTTGAGGATTTATTTACTTGCTTCTTCCTGCCTCAAAAAACATTTCCCACATAATATCAATTCCCACAAACTTGATCAACTACAGTGCATAGAGAGAGAGAGAGAGAGAGAGAGAGAGAGAGAGAGAGAGAATAAAGTGTGTATGTAACCAAGGACTGGACAGGAAAGAACTTTTACATAATACTGCAGTCTGTACTTTGACCCTACCATTACCTTATCCTTGCCCTATAAAAACACAAGCAAACAATGGAATGCCTTAGATCGCGCACACACACACACACACACACACACACACACACACACACACAC
>CAIGQZ010032240.1:3541034-3551678 GCA_903798205.1 Danio tinwini | reverse complement strand
ATATATATATATATATATATATATATATATATATATATATATATTAGTACTGCTTCAGTAAACTTGAACAAGTATACGAAAAAACATTATTTTCACTAATTTTATCAGTATTTTTGATCAAAGTCTGCTTTAAATGTTTTTAAAATAAGCAAAATCTTAGACTATAAATAAATGTACTGTTTATCATTTATTAAAAAAATACGGGCAATACATTATAGACTCATTTTATTAAAAATTATTATTTTACTCTTATTTTTTAATTCAACTATAAGGGTGCGGCCGGGTAGGGGGCCCAACAAGACAATGTGCCGAGGGGCCTTTGAATTCTTAATCCGGGCCTGCCCCCCACGACCTGCACTCACATTACATTTGGGCCTGAGCACGCTTAAGTCATCAATGATGCGCTGTTCAGTAAGCACTCTCGCTCAGCAAAGTGGAGATTTCTTTAGTTATATTGTTTTAGTCGTTTGGGATGCAGTGACACGCAGTCAAATATTTCGCCAAACAGATCAGCCACTTTTGACGCTCATAAACAATCATAAAGTCCTTGTGCTGCAAGAATTAGGCAGTTTGCTACAGGTGCAGCTGTCGTGCAGTAAGGGGTTTGCGTTTTTAATAATCTACCACAGTTTGCGTTCATTAAACAGTACGAATAATGAATAAATTCCTATAAAACAGTCCTGTAAAAGTCACGTCTTCACTTTCGGGCTCAAGTGAACCACGCTCTGGCCCACCTCTTCCAACCGGGCCAGGGCCGGCCAACTGAACCATGCCTGAGCCCGATTTAGAGCACTCACACTTCTTAAACGATCTGGGAAACGGGTCTGGGCACGGTTTGGATAGCTTAGTGTGAGTATGCCCTAAGAATAGGACAACAACAGACTAGTCATCAAATAAACAGAAATGAATGACTACACATATAAAGTCTGTCTAATCTGTCTATTTGACGACCACTCTAGTTTTGAGCTATTCTTAGATTTTCACTGACAGCCCAAGTTTAGCCTTGTTTTAGCCAAGCTGTCTATATTTAGATGTCTATTAGATGTCGATTAAACACAAAATTGTTTGCTGGGTACTGTTTTAAAAGTATCAATTTGGCACCAGTATTGTACAAAAAACAAAATCATACCCAACCCTATTTGATATTAAGGTAGTTGAAAAAGAATTGAACAAAACACCCAAACATGTTTGCAGAAAAAAAGATATTTTGAAGGAAGCTAGAAACCTGTAATCATTGACTTCCATAGTATTTGTTTTTTCTACTATGGTAGTCAATGGTTATAGGTCATAAATGTTTATAACCACTTGAGGGTTAGTAAATATTGAGTACATTTTCATTTGTGGGTGAACTATCCTTTAACACCAGTGAAAACAGTAGCACGTCTCTACCAAACAACTTATGACGAAATCAAATGAATGTTAATAAGTGGAAATGGGTAACAGATTTTTAAACACACATTGATGCAAATACAGCTGGCCTCTATCAGATCCATTTTCTCAATCTAATAGCAGCCCAACCCCTCCTCTGCAGGCAGGTGTTAAACCTCCCCTGGGCCGTAGCGATGGAGAGGGGGCTCATCCTACAAAAGGCCCAGCTGTGGGGGGTGTTGTTCGCTACTCATTGTGCATGTTTGTGCTTGTGTGAGGGCTGGAATTGGGGGCAGTGTGACTAATTTAGAAGGGATGGGGTGGTCTCACTAAATAGATCAGCAGATGGGAGGCGCACACACACACATATGCACACTCACACTAACACATACTAAATAAAGGACTGGAATAGACATGTGGTTTATGTTCTGGGTGGCAGACATGCTGTATCCTGCAGTATTTCTTATTTCTCTCAGTCTCTTCATGCTGTTCTTGAGGTCACTACATTCTTCTGCCTTTAAATCTTACATCATGTGTTTGTCTGTGTACAGTATGTGTGATACTTGGTTTTTCTCATTGTGTGTTGACTGGATGAAGAAAGATCTAAATGCAAGCTTGCAGCAAACTAAACCAAATACATACATACAACGTTGAGTTTCACACAATCGATTTGTGTTGGAAAAATGTAAAGAAATTAAGTTAACTTATTTGTTTTTACAATTTTAAATGGATTGAACATAAAACAATTAAGATGTCCCTCCAAAAAACTCAAGAATTGTGTTGTTTTAGCTCAATTTAAGTGCGTAGTTTGAACAAACAGGAAATCTCATTTTTGCAGTGTATTTTTAGATATGATTGGAAGCAGCACTGTGGCGCAGTGGGTAGCACAATCGCTTTACAGCAAGAAGGTCGCTGGTTTGAGCCCCGGCTGGGTCAGTTGGCATTTCTGTGTGGAGTTTGCATGTTCTTTCTGTGTTGGCGAGGTTGGTTTGGTTTCCTCCACAGTCCAAAAACATGTGGTATAGGTGAATTGGGTAGGCTAAATTGTCTGTAGTGTATGTGTGTGAATCAGTGTGTATGGATGTTTCCCAGTGATGGGTTGTGGCTAGAAGGGCATCCACTGTGTAAAACATTTGCTGTATAAGTTGGCGGTTCATTCCACTGTGGCGACCCCAGATTAATAAAGGCACTAAGCCGAAAAGAAAATGAATGAATGAATGAATGATTGGAAAAGTTGTCATATATCACTACAGAAAATAATATTTAACTTTAAGATTAAATAATGTTCTTTTAAATAAAACACTATCACAAATCACAAAGGTCATAAAATAAAATAACACATCATTCCAGTTTAAAATAACAACACTCATTTATAACTAGATATAATACATTTTCATTTAAAGGGATAGTTTATTAAAAAATAACAATTTACTCACTATTTACTCATATTCAAGTGGTTACAAACCTTCATAGCTATTTACATTAGATGTTACCTACACCTATGCTATTGCTGTCTATTGGAAGGAATGTGTCAATAGAGCTGCCATTTTAGTACAGGGTAGCGCTCATTTGAAATGAATTTGGGACCAAGATGCAGTGGAGCACTGGCCATCTGGAGCCCAAGATATCTACACATATACACATATATGTATGACTGGGGGTTTTCCCGGTGGTCAGTATGCTTTTTTTTTTTTTTATTGCGAACATTATAATTTTACATCACTCTTCTACATCGATGGATTAGTGACCGCATGGTCATTGCATCAAAAACTGTGTGTTTGTGTGCATGGAAAAGTATAATCCTCCCTCCCTGTTAAATTTGATCTAATCCAGTGGTTCTCAAACTGTGGTACGTGTACCACTAGTTGTACGCAGGCTTCCTTCTAGTGGTACGTGGAGGAATTGATGAATAATTAAAGTAAAAAAATGTACACACTTTTAACCCTTTGACCTGTACGATAACACCGATGTGATCAGTAAACTGATTTTAATAGGCTAAACCTTTTTTTAATTTATTTTTTATTTTTTTATGTTTATGTATTCTATCATTTCAGGCTAATTTCCTCCCCATATTTGTAACGGTTGTTGGGGCTTATCCCGTATTTTTATATCCCAATGTTGGCAGGTATAGTTTAATCACTTTTTCTGACACAAATAGCCTACTCTAATGTCCAGTAAGCAGATCTAATTTCTAATTTAAATATGTAAATCCAATTCATATAGCTAAAATACAAGTTAATGTTTAGATTTCAAAGATATACAAATAAGTCATACATACATGCATCATATATTACAAAATTTATCATAAACAGTTTATACTGTATATGAATATGATGACACATAGCTTATATTTATGAGGTCCAAGGAACATTTCCAGGTTTTGATGAATAGGCTACTTTATGATAATACTTTACATTTAAGTACAGCAGTTTTCTTTTTACTTTTAAAGAACTGTGCTATTTTTTATGAACTTTTAAAAGCACATTTTAATTTAAACATTGACGCTTTATTTCTTTTTTTACCTGTAAGCACAGTACAGTGTTAATGTTCAAACTTTATAATGTTTAAAGTGGCTGAAATGACTAAATATTCATAATGATAAGCATTAATCTGCCATGTTTTTGAACTGTGCAGTGCTGTAGCTGCTTAATAAGGCCTACTGTGCTACTGTATTTCAATATTGGTCATTATGGTGGTACTTGGAGAGACAATTTTTTTCTGAGGTGGTACTTGGTGAAAAAAGTTTGAGAACCACTGATCCAATCCATGTCCAGAAATACAACCCCTCTTCTGCTTTCACTTTCTCTTCCTGCAACGGAGGGAGCGATTCGTTTGTGAATAAATCTCTGCTATGATAATTCGTGTGAACCATCGATATCTCTACGTCTCATTGTGCACATCCACCTTTCTGATCGAAATGGTGTAACATTTGTAATGTTCAATAATGTATGGTGAACAGTTTGCACATTGAGGCGCAGACACTGTTATGTTATCAGGCACCCTTATAAGTTACTTCAAAAGCTAGCCGTTACTTCACTTAGCCGACAATAATACAAGTTTCTGGCACCGCAGCATCCTGTGATCATATTTCATTTACATTGTTTGCTGACTTTATTTAACAAAACTAGCATACGCCTAGCATTTAGTGCAAGTTGGTGCTACTTTGCCTTATGGTCAATGCAGTAAGCGATTTCTGTTATCATAAATAACGTTACTTGTTTACCGCAAAAGTTCGTAACATACAAAATCATAAAAAGCTAAATCTTACCTATGAAATGCTATGCCTTTATGCTTTGCTTTCTTTGTTTGCTCGTTACTACACCCGTATGCAGCACAAAAGTTCAGCAACTTTAGATTATAAAGTTGACTAGATTGAAGTTGATTATAGTCTTGACTAGTGCGGTTGAATAACTTTTGCCCTGGGAGCACTGTACAAATATGGTGACGGTATTGACACATGCTCAGGGTCCGTATATGATATCTAGTGTCTATATCTATGACAAACCTTTATGAGTTTCTTTATTCTGTTGAAAAAAGCTAAAAACCTGTAAGCATTGTAAGCAAGTCAATGCTTACTGGTTTCCAGTTTTCTTCAACAGAATAAAGAAATAATATCATTAAAGGGTGAACTATCCATGTAATGCTGGATTAACAAACATTTAAAGAATTTCCAAGATTAATAATTATAGTAACACTTTATTTCGATGGTTCATTTGAGTGTTAGTAGACTGTCTGCTTATTATTTGTTGATACTGCTCCTTCCACAGACATTTAAATGACTATAAGAAACTTTGCAAGTACATGTCAACTTACACTAACCCTAACCCCAACCCCAACCTAACAGTCTACTTATTATCTAATGAGAATTAGTTGGCATGATGTGATATAACCTAAATTCAACAAATGGACCATCAAAATAAAGTGTGACCATAATTATTATGAAATACTAATACTTTAACAAAAAAAGAATATAATATGCAATATAATAATGATACATTATTCTTCCCTGAACAAAATACAGTAAAAAAAAAAATCTTCTCATCAGCTTACGAACAGTTGCAATCAGAATTATTCAACCCCCTGATTTATTAGCCCCCCTGTTTATTTTTTTCCCCAATTTCTGTTTAACGGAGAGAAGATTTTTTTCAACACATTTCTAAACATAATAGTTTTAATAACTCATCTCTAATAACTAATTTATTTTATCTTTGACATTATGACAGTAAATAACATTTGACTAGATATTTTTCAAGACACTTCTATACTGCTTAAAGTGACATTTAAAGGCTTAACTAGGTTAATTAGGTTAACTAGGCAGGTTAGGGTATATTAGGCAAGTTATTGTATAATGATGGTTTGTTCTGTAGACTATGGAAAAAATAAATAGCTTAAAGGGGTTAATAATTTTGACCTTAAAATGGGTTTTAAAAATTTAAAACTGCTTTTATTCTAGCCAAAATAAAACAAATAAGACTTTCTCCAGAAGAAAAAAAATATCAGACATACTGTGAAAATTTCCTTGTTCTGTTAAACATCATTTGGGAAATATTTAAAAAAGAAAAAAATTCAAAGGGGGTTCAATAATTCTGATTGCAACTGTATAAATGATGAATACATAATTGAAATTTTCTTGAGCACACCTTTGTGTCCTCCTCAAACACACTAACATAACACAAAAATAGATTTTTATCGGCTAGATCACAACACACAGAGCAATTTTTAACCGAGCAGACTTCAAGAGACGCAGCCTCCACCTTTTGCAGGTTATTATCTTCTAATCATTAAATCTGGAACTCAAAAGTGTTTCAGTAACAGAGAATGACAGAGGGTGTGGAGTGTAATGGGTGTAAACACCAGCACAATCCTGATTCTGTAACCACGATAAATCATCCACAATGTACAGTACATCTATAATGAAGCCATGTGAGTGTACATTTGTCTCAGACCACCAGGCTGAATGGTTTATTTTTTTAACATTAGCCTTAAGCAGCACTGAATACTACTTAACATCATTACAGTAAATTACAGTCAATTTCCAGCCCTAGAGGCCTCAATCTGTGGCCTCTGAATGACCTGCTCTAAAGATGAGAGAGACACAAAGAAGAAAACTGATCAGACAGCGGAAAGGCAAACATTATTATTACTATTGCCAGTGTTGGGAGTAACACATTAGAAAAGTAATGCTAATAAATACTTTTTGCCATAACACTGTAGTTTAAGGCATTACTGATAAATGTTCAGTAATATTTTACTATATAAATGTAATTAATTATTATGGAAGTTGTAGTCTTCACATCCAACAGGACTCTGCCAGAAATCATTGTTAATAATATCAATAATAATAAATTTTATTTGTAATGTGCTTTTCTTAAACTCAAAGCGCTACAAGGCAAAATACTAACAATACAAGACAAGCAGAAACAGCACAACAATAAACAGATGCAATAAAACGATAAGAATATGAACCATAAGATATAATAAAAGTTAACAAATTGATCATCCTAAGTTAAAAGCAATGCTAAAAAGGTGAGTCTTAAGAAGTTTCTTAAAACAGTCCAGAGAGGCGGCAATCCTAATGCTGATGGGTAGTGCATTCCACAGCTTAGGCACACTGTATGAGAAACCCCTGCCACCCATGGTCTTGAGTTTACATTGTGGCTGATACAGGGTAAGTCCCAATTCCGCACGAAGACTGCGGGCTGAGGTTGCGAGAGTCACCAGGTCACAGATGTAACAAGGTGCTGGCCCATGCACTGCTTTGAAAGTTAAAACAAAGGTCTTAAAATCAATCCGTGATTTTATAGGAAGCCAGTGTAATTGTTGTAGTACAGGAGTATTATGGTGGTATGATGATGTGTGTGTCAGAACCTGTGCAGCGGAATTTTGTATACACTGTAATTTTCTGAGAGAACTTGTAGGTAAACCGCCAAAAAGTGAATTACAAGAATCAAGACGTGATGTGATGAAGGCATGGATAAGCCTCTCTGCATCAGGTCGTGAGAGAAATGGTCTAATCCGTGCAATATTGTTCATCATGGATTGTCAGCTGATGTATTTCAACTGTTTTGAGTAGGTTGTGGTGTTCCTGTGATGCATGATTTTGATTTGGAAAGACGTGTGAAAGCTATTGTCGCTTCTGTCTGACATGATATACTGTATGTGCGTGAGGAAAGCATGTTCTCCCAATGGCTGTTTCAGGATGCTGCAGTCGCATCTAGTTCATTTTCAATGGGAGAAATGCAGAAAAAAGGCTAAACAAGAGTGGCTTCACTGGCAGCGCAGAGGCAGCACACAACCAGTGCAACACCCACTTATACAGGCAAAATAAAGGTAAAATACAAATATATACTGTTCTGTGTGTGAAATACCGTGTATGACATGAAAATCATGCTAGACACGTTGCTATAAAATACCACATAACACAAGTACAACATTTTATTATAGTTAGAAGTATAGAAGTCCTGAATGTTCTCTATAGAAGTCCTGAATGTTCCCTATAGAAGTCCTGAATGTTCCCTATAGGAGTCCTGAATGCTCCCTATTGGAGTCCTCGATGTTCCTTGTAATATTCCATAGATATATACATTAGATATCGCTTACAGGATTCCAGCAGGTTATTTTGTAAGGGTTAATAACTAATTACCGAAAATTATGTGGATTAATGTAAGAAAAAATATATAACCCTGTTCCAGTGTGTTATATATTTTTTGTCTTTTCTGTACTTTCATTAATCAACATTATTTGGGTACTTATTCATTAACCCTTTCAAAATATCCTGCTGGAATCCTGCAAGAAAAACAATCGTGTCCATTCCTTTATTACCACATTTAATCCATCTTGTGATGGCCAATTACAACAAGCCAAAAGCCATCTCAACCTGGTTTCTTGAACCTCAAATAATTCATTGGATGTGCACTCTTTAAAAATAGTTTGATGCTATTATGTCAATATGGACCAACATCTATGAGGAAAGATTGCAGCACCTTGCTAAACCTATGTTATGATTTAATGGGCCGTTTTCATTGAGTGGCACAGTATGGAACGTTACAGGTCACATTTATTAGGCTTGCGTTTCCACTGCCAAAGGGGTACCAATGATTATGACTGCAGCCTACTGCAACATAGCCTACTGTAACGTCTGTAGTTATGTAAAATAAATAAATAAATGCAACATATATGAACACATACAGACCTTTACAGTCTCAGATACACACAGCATACATTTAGTCTTTATATGGGTTAAAAAACAACACACAACATACAGCCCATTGTCAGTGCAAATCTCTCATCTTTATCTTTAATCTTCACCAGCACATGTAACCTCTATTAGAAAGTAATTCCGTCATTCCGAGTTCATAATAGTCCAAAATGTGATAATATTAGTTAAACATGGCAGTTTGTTCATGTTTTAGGTTGCTGAAAGAATCATTTGCTCCTTTGTTTTGTCTGGCTTCTTCTTTGTTTTTTCGCGCGTCAGTCTCACATTTGTTCGTTTTTCAAAGGAAGGATGTCAGAAGCACTTCAATAATCACGCGCACATTATTATCATCAGCTCAAGAAGTTTGTTATTTTAAATATAGACGCGCAACAATTGCATGCTAGAAAGTGAAAACGCTTGCGCTTTAGACGGCCTTGTGAAAAACTACTGGGCACAGGGTAGATTCTGCTCTTCTTCTTGGCTTTGTGGCTCTTCATAAAGACAACGACAAGGTTTGTTTAACCTTGGGTTGACCATGGCTCATTGTTATATGTATATATTATTACGGTGTAATGTCTCAGCTGTGTATTTAAAAATGGTGGTTCCTTTGTTTTTTATTCCCCTGAATTGTTGCATGCGCTAGTGACACTTCTCTGTAAACCAATAGCGTTCAGCTGCGAGTCTAGCTCCGCCTTTTGGTACGCTTTTGTCGTGCTAAGTACCCTTTGCAAAGGGTACCTAAAAAGTGGTATGGTACGATTCACTTTTTGGTACCTTTTGACTGTGGAAATAGCCATAAAAGTGTACCGCCCCGTACCGTACCACTCAGTGGAAACGGGCCATAAGGTACTTGTAGAGTGTACCTATAAAAAGTGAGTGTAAGTGAACCATGCTATTGTTTCAAAATGAGATTGACTGAAAGTTAAAAAAAAAATTTTGAAATAGAAATATGACTTTATTCTATGTGTGTCATATGTAAGGAATAGCTGACAACTGTTGAATTATTCAAACATAATGTACACGGGATTGTACTATTCGCTAATAATTCAATGGATCAGACTCAATTATTCAGATAACTACAGTCGGTTACCACACCTAAAGACATGTTTTTTGTCCTCAAACCACTGCTGTGTCTAGGACTAGTTTATTATGTAAATCATCCAAAGTCTTGTTTGATTTGATCTTTGACTGCAGTCAAGACCTGCCTTGCACTACTTTAGCAGTGTGCTTGCCTGAAAATAACGGCACACCTTAGTTCATCAGCCAATAAGAATCAAGCAAGTTGTAATGAATGTGCATGACAGAACAGGATGTCGTTTGTGCTGTTGCTGTTTTTAATCAAGCTTTTGCTGATCTGAGGCTCTCCGTCGGAGACAGGGAAGAATCAGGAGACTTCCTGGAAGGAAGTTCACACAGAAGAAATCCTCCATCCCTCAAATCAACACACAGACACACACTCTAGGAGCTCCGAAGAGCAAGGAACCGCATTGCTTTTCTCTGTGATTGTGTGTGTGGAAATGATTTATACAGTAAAACAGCTCTCTATTAGGACAGAACAAACTGGCTTGTTCAGTTCGTGATTTAACATAGAATTCCCTATTCATCAAATTCCCGAACAGACTTGTAAACAGACCTGATTTTTTCTTTATAAGGCTTAGGTGATGAAACAGCGAGTGAGTCATATTAACGGACTCTTTCCCGTTTTAACCGCCAGCCCTCAGGATACTGGTTCCTCCATTACATCACAATGAGCCATGGGAAAATAACTCAAAAAGGAGGAGCACAAAGTGAGCTGCTGTTTCTGGAGCTCATCTGGAGGCTTCCAGAACATCTTAGTAACTGACACTGTTCTCCCAGCATGCACTGCTTCACCACTTCCAGGATATACAGGAGTTTCTAAAGGCATTAAAATAAAACACACACACACACACATACTTATGATCAAAGACTCAGAAGCTCCAAAGACCTCTTGGGCTCCCTCTGTGAATAAAGGCCTTACTGGTCAGGAAGAAGTCAAATGAAGCTGTAAAGACACTATTATACACACACACACACACACACACACACACACACACACA
>CAIGQZ010032240.1:3517401-3536034 GCA_903798205.1 Danio tinwini | reverse complement strand
TGTGTGTGTGTGTGTGTGTGTGTGTGTGTGTGTGTGTGTGTGTGTGTTTGTGTGTGTGTGTGTGTGTGTGTTTGTGTGTGTGTGTGTGTGTGTTAACTAGTTTAACTAGGCAAGATATTTAGGCAAGTCATTGGACAACAGTAGTTTGTTCTGTAGCCTGTTGAAGAATTTTTTTTAAAGAGCCCCTATTATGCATTATAAAATTCATATTTTGGTTCTGGGGGTCTCCAACAACTGGCTGATGTGCATGCAACACTTTCAAATGACTCCCATATGATTTGTTCGGCGATTCATTTGTTCCCAAACCCCTCCTTTGTGTGGGGTTACTCTGTGCTGATTGGTCTGATGACCCCGTCTATTGTGATCGGTTTCTCCACAACCCCAAGTAATAACAAAGACACACATTCAGTATTAATCCGCACAGTGGCAAAAGTTGAACTATTTTGAAAATTCATTGCACGGCATGCGTGTAAAAAACAGCTGATGGTGGCCATAGCAACAAATGGCAGAGGACTGTGAATTCAGAAACACATTTAAATCGGTAAAGCAAGAAGCACGCATCCCGTGATTTTGGACGCAATATGTGAATAGCCCCATACAGAGAGATAGTAGAAGCACTGATCTACTGTATAGCTGGCAGCTAGCTCTCTGCAACTCTCACATAGTTGCCCACTAAAGCTAAGCAGGTCTGTGCCCAGTCAGTATGGGAGACCACATAAGAAAGCTAGGTTGCTGCGGGCAGTGGTGTTAGTGAGGCCACTAGGGGGTGCCCAACCTGCAGTCTTTGTGGGTCCTAATGCCCCTAAGGCTCTTTAAGTTGGCCAATAATTGTAACCTTTTTTAAACTATTATTATTATTATTAAAAACTGCTTTCATTCCAGCCAAACTAAAATAAATATGACCTCCTCCAGAAAACAAAAAATAAATATAATAGTTAGGGGTGTATTGGATCATGGTTGATCCATGATCTGTACAGATCACAACCCACAGTTTGGAACGCACATGACCCGCGGATTAATAACTTTTTTAAACTTGTAGGTTAATCCAACATTTATAACAATTGCAGAGAGATCGTAGGCCTCCAGCGTCATTCAAATCACATGTATGAGAGCATTTTGGCTTCCCTGTAAAATATAATGATGACAGAAGAAGTTGTGGTGGGACCTGCCTAAATGCATTATTAGATTAGTGTTAGTCTTAGATAGTGTTTTCTGTCACTATTCGTTTAGCCTGCACTAATGCATTCAGTGTAAAGCTGCACGATTAAACATTAAAATATCGCAATCTCAATTCAAACCCGTGCAACATGAATGATAAATGATAATGATTTGCATATGTTTATTGATCCTTCGAAATGCTGCATTCAAATCTGCGTTTGATCGAGAGAGATTCAGTTTTTACACTGTTTCAGTTTGTTACAAACAATTACATAGCACAGAAGTACTGGGAAATCAGTTTATAGTTCAGATATAAACACTGATGTTTATGGTAAAGATTAAAATCACCGTTTAATGAAACTTGACGCTGGTGAATGTTGTAGCAATTACATTGTGTAACTAATGGGTGGCAGCAAACAACCATCAAAATTATGTCACTGAATAGGTTTTCCAAAATGATCCACCTATAATAAAACATGTAGTTTTATGTGTGAATTGTTCAATCAATGGAAATAAATACAATCTGTTGTACAAGATGTTAGATTTCTATATTTATCATCATCAGCAATAATCAAATTGTATCAAAGATCATTTTTCATATTAAATATTTTTTCAGCTGGTTCTTTCTTGATTTTTTTTATTAAAACAGGTTCTAAGTTCTGTTTGATTAAACCAATGGTTTTTGCAGTAATATTTTTGTGTAAATGAAAAGCAAAAGACATTTGTTTTCTCCCTTTTTTGCTGATCCGAAAAATGGTCCGATCCGTGACTCAAAAACCGTAGTGTGATCCAAACCATGAGATTTGTGATCCGTTACACCATTAATAATAGGTAATACTGTGAACATTTCCTTGCTCATGTTCCAAAAGGAATTACAATTTCGCAAACTTCAACTGTATGTGTATAAACACTCTTACCCTGAGTGTGTGTATGACCACATCCTGCGCTTCCAGTTCTCCTTCCAGAATGCTGAGCAGCATCAGAAGTTCAGCTTTACTGAGAGTCTCTACATTCATCCTGCTGCCCTAAAACACACATACACACACACACACACACACACACACACACACACACACACACACACACACACACACACAGACACACACACACACACACACACACACACACACACACACACACACACACACACACACACACACACACACACAGAGAGACACACACACACAGACACACACAGACACACACATATAAAAATTCAATATCAGGATCCTGAAGCAAAACCACAGATTTACAGGAGCCACAGGCATGGTAACACACACACAATGCTTAAGCAGGTCATGTACAACATAACTGTACCCAGACCAATGAAACAGGATCATACCACACACAGATCAATTTCGCTGGCCTAGAAATGCAATAAAATTCCACACGTTGCGTCAGTGATTTTCCCTTGATCTGACATGACATTTATGCACGTCTGGCATTCGTGAGCATTAAAACACACACAGCAGTGTTCAGCGTCTCTGCATTATGGTTTGGCTCTCCTTTAGACCACATAAACACAGGAAGCTATTAGCATATCAGCACAGAGGTCTCTAGTGAACCAGTTCAACTTCCCTTCTGTAATGGATTCCCTCAGTCTATTAACACACATAAGTACACACACACACACAGTTGTGAATAATATCTCTGTTTACTGCAAGCGACATGGAGGGATTTGCATGCAGCTGCAGTGTAATGGATGGTTATTAGGGTTTGGCTTGTTGTGTCTGAGTTTATATTTTCATTCATGATGGCGCAAAGGGAGAGGAAGAAACCTGCCAAACATCTGAACACAATCTGTATATATATATATATATATATATATATATATATATATATATATAATTGATGATAAATGAATTAATGAGAATTAATGCACAACTGAGGTATAATATCGACTACATGTCACCAGTGTTTGGGGTAATGCATTACAAGTACAAGTATATAATAAAATTATATATATACAGTTTTGTCTGTTTCTCGAATCTGATTGGCTGATAGCCCTGCAATCTTCTGCAATAACAGCATTTGTACAGCCTCTGCACCCTTGTGTATTACTCTGCCCACATAGAGTTACAGCAGTTTAATAAACTCACTATACCGTTTGACAAATATTGCAGCTGTTGGACAACATAATGTACTTTTTGAGGATTTTTTTAAGCAAGAATGTAGATTTTTAGATTGCAACGTTGCCGTTTATTTATCAGGATAGTGCCTATTTTAAATATTTATAATTTCAGCCATCAGCCTGTCATTGAGTAGAGCAAAGAAATTGATGGTTGAGGTTCCGCCACAAGATGGCGACAGAGACCACACAATAAGTTCTTAGCGAGAATAACTCAGCATGAATTTCGAACTACAGCTGATTAAATCATTAGAAAACATTTTGTATAAATCATTTCCAAAATAAAGATTAAAGTAACGCATTACTTAAAAAAATGTAAGTAATAATATTTGAGTCACTTTAAGTTACTTAAAGTTACTTTTTTGATTAATTAATATGCTTTTAAAAATAGTTTGCTAAATTAAAATCAGTGTAATCACGTTGAATCACCCCCGCAGGAACAGACAAAAACCAAGATGGCAGAGCTTTACAATTCTGTGATGGAAGTTTTCTTAGGGCGGGGCGATACAGGAAAAAAAATATCACAATATACTGTTAAATATCAATATCACAAACAAAAAATAAATAAACATAAATATCTTGTCTCTTATGTCTTATACTAAAATAAACATAAGTGCTAAAAAGATTCAAACATAAATAAATAAGTAAATAACATAAATTTATTTTAATAAATAAAATAAATAAGATGTTAAAAAGTGTGTGCAATGATAAAGTTTAAACACTAAACAATCAATGCAAACTTTAAGGTTGATCAACATCTGTAAGGTGTCTATAATAATCACACAGTAAACCACAAACTCCATTAACAAAACTAATTATGATAATCAAATCTGAGCTTTCAATTAAAGGACTAATTTGTATTTGCAAAGATAAAGAAAAAGCACTGCAGTGTTTGTCTGAGTCGGCCATTATTAACAAAATGTGTACATTGCATACAAAGTGTGAGCAGATTGGTTAGTTCTACTTGAACTAACTTGATTGGAAATAACCCTAAGCTTATTGGCATTCCTTCAAGGTGTGCTCTCAACAGCCACATTTTAATAAAACAAAAGCGCTTCATACGAAACATTTTTTTTTGTTATTGACGATAGTGTTGAGTTAATAAATATCGATACCGTTTTATCGACCCAGCTCTATTGTGTGTTGTTAAATGCAGAGCTCCTATATTTAAAAAGAAAAATACCCTGCAAGTTCTGAAAGAGATCAAGCCTCAGGCAGGTATGAAAAAGTAACTCAAAAGTAACTCAAAATTATTTTCCATAAAAAGTAACTAAGTAACGCAACTAATTACTTTTTTGGGGAGTAACTCAATATGGTATTGCATTACTTTCAAAGGTAACTTTCCCAAACACTGTGTCTTTATTAGCAGTAAACTTAAAAAACTCAATGTCCATGGCATTAAAAAATACATTTTGTTGAACACCGAGTGCCATTTAAATATCTGGAGTGAGTAACATTTTAAAATGTTTTTCAAAGTCACTTATAATCATATTTAAATAAGTATTACAATTTAAAACAGCTAAAATAACAATATATGTTAATTGTACTATTTTATTTGTTATTGTATTGAAATGTAACTTTCTTTTTCAAATTTATGCAATATTCATTCATTCATTTCCCTTTGGCTTAGTCCCTTATGTATAAGGGGACGCTACAGCGGAATGAACCACCAACCATTACGGTAAATGCTTTACGCAGTGGATGCCCTTCCAGCCACAACCCAGTATTGGGAAACACTTACACACTCATTCACACAAATACACTACGGCCAATTCAGTTTATTCAAATCACTTATACCACAGGTTTTTGGACTGTGGGGGAAACCGGTGCACCCGGAGGAAACCCACACGAACACGGAGAGAACATGCAAACTCCACACAGAAATGCCAACTGGCCCAGTTGGGACTCGAACCAGCGACCTTCTTGCCGTGAAGCAACAGTGCTAACCCCTGAGCCCCATTTCTGCAATAGTAAATAAGATTTTTTTTGTGTTATAGATGATTTTTCATAAATTAATTCTAGTATGTGGTCAAAAACTATTATTATTATCATTATTTATTATCAATGAAAAATGTTTAATTTCTTTGGGTAAAAACTCTAATCAACAGAAAGATCAGCATTTAACTGAAATACAAATCATTTGTAATATTATATTTTTTTTATTTTAATTAATACATCCTTGCTTAAAAGTATTAGTTGCTTTTAAAAATGAAAAATCATACTGATCCCAAACTTTCAAATAGTGCTCTCTAAAACAAACTTCAACATGGACAGATTTCTTCACAACCTGTCATAACACAGCTTTTGATCACCTATATATATTTGAATAAAGATCTAAATGTGGCTTCCTTACATGGTTTCTGCCTAAAATGAGCTCACTTCCTGACATGGCTTAATCTGGCCTCACATCACTGTTACAAGGATGACCGCAACAAGTATGTTTTTCCTCCTTTTATTGAATAGAAAGTCAGCTCGACCAGACTTAATATAATCTCAGGGCAATGAGGTCATCTAGACATTACTAACACATTACAGCGGATGAGGGCCATTTGTAGAGCCAGAATGTGTGTGTGCTAAATCAGGAATGTACTTTTATGACTCGTGCAGTATTTGCTCGTGTAGTCTGTGTGTTTTCGTCTGCTTACACACTGATTTGACACAGCTATATTCACATTAAACTACAGTCACTAGTGTGACGAGATCTCACGCCGTTAAATCTTGCCATTTATGGCTGTAAAATTCTTGATTTGTTTCCTTTTCATAAAACAAATATCATCTTGACTCATGAGTGTCTCGTCACACCTGTATTAGTTACAGAAACTTAGTTGTTCACACAGAGTTATACGTTTATTTTTATGACATCATTGACTGATGCTTCTGTCTGGTATTAGTGGTGTGGCGACAAGTTGTCAACAAACAACCATAAATAACTGTAATTAAAAAGGCTGTAAATCACAACCATGATGATGTGAAACCAGTACCAGCTGCAGTGAAGAACAAGGCTACTTAACAGTTTAACGTTTCAGTTCCACTGCTTTATATATAATAAAGCAAGTGAGACAGTGTGAAAACTACATAAGATAAGGTTACTGGCTTTGCAAAAAAAAAAAAAAAAAAGTACACTTGTTTAATGATATTAAATACCCTGTGTTAAAATTCACACGAAAAGTGTGCCATGACAAATATAGTCTTTTGACATTGTATGTAAAATTTTGTGCAACTTATAATGTCCTATTGGAGGTGTTTAATCTCATACTTAAACATCTCCTGACTTTCCAAACAACTTTTGCAAGTGTCTCATAGGGTGTACTCACACTACACTGTAAAACCCCAAAAGTTAAGGTAACTCAAATCATTTGAGGAAACCCATTGCAACAAACCATTTAAGCTCAAAAACTAATCCTAATGAGTACTGCAAACTTAATCCATTAAGGTAAATGAAGTAATTTGAGCACAGTAAAACCCAATAAATGAAGAGAACTAAAACCAATTGAGTACTGTGAAACCCTATAGGTTAAGGCAACTCAAACCGGTTGAGGTACCCGATTGCTACAAACCTTTTGAGTTAAAAAAAACTAATCCATATGAGTATTGGGAACTTACCCCATTTAAGTTGAAGTTATGAGGTATTTAAATAACTCATTACCATCAACACTGAGTTCAAAACTCTTTTCAAATGAGTAGAATTAACTTTCAGTCAATTTTGAATTAACTACACTCATTTCATTTGATGACTGTTGGGTTTTACAGTGTAGTCACGGTTGTCTTGAACTGTGCTTAAGCATGATTGTCCTTAAAAGTGACGTCGGCTCTTCAATTTCACACTCACACTTAGTGTACCACGCAAAGCCCAACTGAACCAATCAGGGCCCAACTGAACTGCGCCTGGGTACTAATTCAGAGCACTCACACTTGTCAAACGAACCTGGAAATGGGGGTCAAACGTGCATGGGAAAGGTTCAGATAGCCTAGTGTGAGTACACCCATACTTTATATTGCATTTTAGGTTTTAGGACCAATAAGGTTTTACTTCTTATATGGTCCAAATTTCTGAGATGCAAACTGGGGACATTTTCTAGTTTGGTGATCAACATAGCATTGAAACTGTATATCTGAATATTTTTTATTTTAATCACAACATCTACAGCCAGGGACGAGAAAACAAAAATTGTGACTGTTAGGCCTGTCTCGATAGTCAATATATTGACTTATCGCGCGATATATAAAAATGAGGGCGATTAATTTTCGAGGCATGATATATTGTCTATATTATATAAAGAAATTTAAGATAATGATGGTGATGATGATCCAGCTACATAATATAACAAGCTAAGTTTTATGTCGAACGCGCTGCATTCTGCTTTCTGTAAAAGGCGGGGCTTATGCAGCATCTCCACGCATGATATGCACACCAGTACGTACACAGGCAGAGTGCGTGCGAGAGAGAGCGGATAGTGGAGGTGAAGAAGAAAAGACGCGAACCCACTGACTCATGTTTAAACTACAATCAGTTAGGATAAACTAGTCGCTATGAAATTGGTTTCAAAGCCAGTCTTCAGCTACGGTGTGGGAACATTTTGGCTTTAAGCTGAATGAGAAAGGAGGGTCTGCTAACGTGAAAGAGCCATTCTCGAATTTGTTTCAGAAGAGTGGCAACAAAAAAAAAAGGGAACACAACTAACCTTGAGTCACACCTAAAACATAACCACCCTACCCATTTTTTTCAACATGGGAACAGCAACTGCTTGTGGTACTGCAGAGGGGTCTTCCAGACAGTTAACTGGGTTAACTGGGTCTTTATCCCACAACAACAAAACACCCTCTGGCTCAGCCACCTTGCTATAATAGCCACACCTCAAACTCTCACTAGTGGTTGAGCTGGAAAGTGATTGACAGATTTGAATCGAGAGCTCTAAATGCACTCAAATTTTTTTTTTTACTTGTTCCAACTACCTAATTAAAATGAGCTAAAACAATAACTTTTTTAATGTTCAATTCACAATAATTTGTTAAAAAGTGTTAAGTTAACTGGTCACATTTATTTTAATGGTCCGTTTGTTTAATTTAATTTAATTTAATTTAACAATGCATCTACATGCCAACTAAATCTCATTAGATTATAAGTAGACTGTTAGGTTGGTGTTAGGCTTAGTGTAAATTGACATGTACTTGCTAAGTTTCTTAAAGTCAGTTAAATGTCTGTTGAAGAGCAGTATCAGCAGATATTAAGCAGACAGTCTACTAATACTCAAATGGACCATTATAATAAAGTGTTACCAGTTAACTTAATCAATTTGTGTTGGGACAACATGAATGAATTGTGTGGAACCCTGCATTTTCTACAGTGTGTATTGGCAGTGCCATAGAGGTTTAATGTTTACACTTTTAAAAGAGTTAAACCAATGATTGGAATAGTTGTAGTTAATATATAAAAAGTGAGTTAAGAGAATTTATTCTCACATTAAAAACAAAACAAACATATTAATTGTGTGAATATGATTAATCGATTCCCTGAAAAGATCTGACTCAGAAGTATAGAATTCTTCCATGATATGCTTATAAACTTCAGATTCATTGTTAGAAATGAATAAAAAGCACATCCTTAAAAAATTCTTCTTTTGACTTCCACATAAGAAAGAAAGATCACATATGATTGAAATAATTTGATTGAATATGCTATTACTTTAAAGCACCTACTTATACTGTAAATACAGACCTTTTCATCTTTGTCATCTCACTGAAAACTTACTAAACCTCAGACTTACCCCACAGCTGCTGGGGGGCAAGCCTTAAAAGAAACACCAGACCACAGGCTAATGTCAGCTTTCTTAATGAATCATTAGCTGTAATGAGAGAGCGGGACATGTGTCGGATGGGTTTGTGGTTCTCGGCACTGCAGTGATGCTGTAACCTCATGTTAAACCTGCACAAGCCCAATAAAACCCTTATTCGACAACAAAACACAACCCTTACACAGCCACAGACAGTGTGAGAGCGGGAAAAAGAGAAACACTATATGGATTACACAGCCGAAAGGAATTCCAGGAATTCACACCCCACACACACATTAATCAAACATTAACAACAAGAGACCTCAGACGAGACCATGAATACTAATATGTTTTCACTATATTAACAGCTGATCCAGCATCTGCCCCTGTCACCACCACATCTTATTAACGACGTGCTAATTCACAACTAAAGCTGTGTTCATTGACAACAAAATGCAGGTTTTAGAAACCGAATTAGTATTGACCCTTGGACTTGAGCATAATAATGACACTATTGTAATTCGTAGAGCTGTTTATAGCTGATTTGAACTCATTCCATAACAGATTGAGCTGAGCAGAATTAACATGGGATTGAGTTGACCTGAGTAATAACAACTGCATAGCTTCCCTGTTGATTGTTATTCTTATTCCTAAATGACAGTGATTGTACAATCACAGCAGTATATTCAAATCTCCACTTTGAAACAGACATGTGCAGTTATGAAATATATTCAGTTATTATTATTATTCTTCACAGACTACTGTTATGTTACAAAGTTTCAAATGATCACAGAAGCCACCTTTTTACTTGATGCTTTAAACGGCTGTATTAATCGTTAGATTGTTAGATTTGTTACGACAATAGGTGGTGAGAAGCAATCTGTTCAAAATGCATATGACTGAATCATTCGTTCAAGTGATTTGTTTCAAATGCAGATTCATTCAGAAATTAAACAAGTGAAATCTAAATTAGAGGGCTTAATTCAAACTGAGATAAAAAAAAATCTATTTTATTCTCAGTTCTCAGCAGAATATGAATTTATTTCATATTTGATGCTTCATTGATTGTTATTTTCCTGTTTATTACTGTGAAGCTACATTAAAACAATCTGTTTTGTAGAAAGCAGTATTTAAATGGTGACGGGACCACAGGGTGTGCATTATAAATAAGTAAGTTAGCAAGTAAATAAATAAATAAGGCGTCACGGTGGAGCAGTGGGTAGCCCAATCGCCTCACAGTAAGAAGGTTGCTGGTTCGAGCTTTGGCTGGGTCAGTTGGCATTTCTGTGTGGAGTTTGCATGTTCTCCCCATGTACGTGTGGGTTTCCTCTGGGTGTTCCGCTTTCTTCCACAAGTCCAAAGACATGCACTATAGGTGAATTGGGTAAGCTAAATTGTCCGTAGTGTATGTATGTGAATGAGTGTGGGTGGATGTTTCCCAGTGATGGGTTGCAGCTGGAAAGGTATCCACTGCATAAAACATATCTGCTGTGGCGACCCCAGATTAATTAAGGGACTAAGCCGAAAAGAAAATGAATAAATGAATGAATAAATGAATAAATTATTTGACATTAGGTACTAGTTGTTGGTGACAAGTCCGACGTATTAAGTGATTAAAAAATTCTTCGCTTAAATAATGTGATCAAAAATGCAGATTGATTTAGAAACAAAGCAAGTGACTGTCTTTATTAATTGATAACTGAACCATTGGCTCATTAAATTCTTTCAAAAATGTATTAATTCAGGGGAAAAAAATAAATTTTGCCAGACAAATGTTCTACTCCAAGTTTGTTTGCTAAAAAAAAACAGTATAGTGTTTAACATTTAAATCACTTAATATTAACTTGTGAAAACAACACTACTACGTGTGTGATATTACTTTATATTACTTATTAATGTTAAAACATTAAGAACCTAGAAATGGTTAGTTTGATTTCACAACTTAAACTAGGAGCATTCATTTTTTATTATGTTTTTGCAAAGTAACTGAGATCATTTCGGCTTGCAACAAATGCCATATTAATCCAGAGAAGCACAAAGGACAACGTTGGCCAATGATAACCTTTGATTTGGCCAGCCATCCCATGCCTTTAGTAGAGCTTGTCGTTTCTACTTTAACGTAATCTTTAGTTTGTTTTATTGTTGAGCTACAAAAAAGCAAGCTTGAAATAAATGTTTTAATTAAATGTTATAAATGAATCAGATTTATTTGAATGTTCATTATGTTATAAATTTAATTGTTTTTATTGTAATAAGTTAATTATAAAATAAAAAAAATAATATATAATGCATTAATTAGCCTAATACGATTAAAGTAAAGCTTTCTATTTATTTTTAAATATCATTTTTAAAAATTAGGAAATTACCTAAGGCAACTTAGGTAATACAGTTTGATATATTTACCTTCGGCCCACAGCCCTCAGCTATGTTTGTTTTTTGGCCCTTCATAAGAAAAAGTTTGATTACCCCTGATCTAGACAATAAACATTACACATCCCTAAATACAATACGTGCATAAAGTCACTTGCAGTGATTTGGCATGTTATTGTAAACCTAAACCATTCACCCAGTTCTATTGAGGTCACTATAGACTAAACCCTAAATGCTACCTTTTTCACTAGTCAACTTTAGTCAAATGAAGTACTATGGTTTTCAGTAAGTCTTGCTTCCTCAATGCTGCAAATTTGCATTTCTGAACTAAATGTGTTTGTAGTAAAACTCAAACAAATCATCTAGTGGTTACTAACATGACAACCCATTTTCAAACTTCTGCTATGTCAGTGACATCATTATTTTTTTTCAGCTTCTTCTCATTAGCAGAGACGTTTGTTTTTTAGAGCATGGATTTACTTACAGCTACTCAAAATCAAAATCCTTAATTCAGGATATTACATGAACCGCATCCTCAAACAAGGAAAATTGGACATTAAATGGGCACATTAGACCTACAGTAGACACAGCAGAATCTGCAGAACAGCAAGAGCTCTTCTTTGGTGTAATTACGCATGACCCAAGAGAATGTCTTCAACCCAGTTCTCAAGTGACTGATTCTGGCATGCCAGTCAAAACAGAACATTTCACTGCATACAGGCTAGACCGCATTTTTGCCCTTCAACCACTAACAAACACTTATAGCTTTACTCTTTCAAATCACTGCTTGTTTGTCTCAAAAAAATACACATAATGAACTAAGAAAACACATTCAAATTAATATTCAAATCTCTGACAAATTAATTTGATGACCACAATTCATTACAGATACCCAAATGTAGAAGTGTAGATTATGAAGGACAATATTTTCAAAAATTAACAAACCATGAGAATACATTTAAAGATCAAAAATAAAACATTAAATACATACAGTAGCTAATGTGTGATTTTTAAAAAGTATGATTTACAAAATCTTATAGACGTTTAAATAGATACCTTCAGTTAAGTGCCCCAACATTTATGCTATTTATAAATGTTTCCAATTTTGTTTTGGAGATCTCCTGTATGAGGTTTCCATACAGTACATCCAGATCAAAAAGTTGAATTTACTTAAAATATGAAGTACATTTGACACCACCGCCTTCTCAAAGTCTCAAACCATTAATTTAATGATCAATTCTTTTTAAACCTATCCTTTCTGTGAGCCCACAGATGGCCAATACTTTGTGTTTCCTCAACATCCACATTAACAAGTGTATGTCCATCACATTCGGATATTAACAAGAGTTTGTGGTAAAAATAACAACAAATAAACCAAAATACCATGCAAATGTACGATGAAAGCTCAAAAGTGATCCCCTTCCACTGTTGTAATTAAAGTCGATGTGAAACGTGAAAATTATGTAAACATTTTTATTGCATCAGACCACAATACACCAATCTGAACACAATAGCTAATCAGACATGTTTAGACTAGCCATCTCTGGAGTTACTCTTACTTACGGAATTCTGTGCTTTTGCAAGAAAAAGCAGATATGAAGAAATTAATTTTGCAGCTTTGATTATTATAATGAGTGCTGAAGTAACACTAATGCTTTGTCTTGACAATAAACACTGCTTCACTGCATGATTTTGCAATGTAATCTCACAGCAATTCTTAACTATTTGATTTATTGACTAATTCATATGATGCTGTATCATCTGATTCATACATTTTAGTACAATTTTCTTATACTCCAACGAGGATTTTGGGGTGGGGTTTGTGTGCATGCCTCCTTTTAAAAATCTTATGTTTCTGGACATACAACATCTATAAAACTTACTTTATACTTACTTAAGAAGACGTTTTAAATTGATAAACTGCTACTTTCATATTAGCATTATATAAACCTAACAATTATTATTATTATTATTATTATTATTATTATTATTTCAAGACATTAAAATAGGATCCAAATCTTGGTGACTTTGAGGCCCACCCCAACGTGACGTAGGAATGCATTTTTCCTCGCCCACCAAATTGATTGACAGGTGCCATGTTTCTATAATAACATATATACAGTACACATGTCCGTAGAACATTGCTTTTGCAAATAAACTGGGATTCAAATATTTGTTACAACTCTCTGTGATTTTTATAAGTTTAATAAGTTTAAAACGTTTTTTTTTAAAAAGAGCATGTTTGTAATAAAGACAGTAAAATCGTTATGTAATTCTTAACCACTATAATCACCACAACCGGATATTGTCAGTAAACGCGCATATGTGTGTATGTGTGTGTACTGCAAATGGCATTTGTGTGAGACTTATCATTTCAAAAAGGCTTACATAAACTCCACCACAAATACATGAAATAAACTTACTTGGTATTTTTGACTAATGAGCTGTATTTCAGCTTTATACATTTCTGTCTCTATCACTGACTGCTGTTTATCTGATGTAACGCATGAGAATTCAATTTAATTCATCTTATTCATATAGCTCTTATACAATATAGAATGTGTCAAAGCAGCTTCACATGGAAGATTATAGTAAATTGAAACAGTGTCAGTTCAGTTTTCAGTGTTTAAGTTCAGTTCAGTTTAGCTCAGTTTAGTGTGGGTTAATATTCACTACTGAGAGTCCAAACACTAAGGAGCAATTCCATCTATGCGCAGCTCTACAGATCTTGAACCATGCAAGCCAGTGGCGACAGCGGTGAGGAAAAAAACTTCACCAATTGGCGAAAGTGAAGATTTAAAAAACCTCAAGTGAAACCAGGCTCAGTTGGGCACGACCATTTCTCCTATGGAAAAACATCTTGTGCAGAGCTGCAGTCTAGGCGCCGGAAGCTAGACCTCAGCAAAGACTCGTCTGAAGCAGACACACATGTGGAAACGGTGGGCGGGGAGAAGCAGCTCATTTGCATTTAAAGCCACAGGCTACAAAAACAGCTACACTGTACTCAGACACTAAAATGGGTAGATTCTGGAGGGTATAATAAATTATCTAATGGGTATTTTGAGCTGAAACTTTAGACACATTCTGGAGACACTAAAATCTTATCTTACATCTTGTAAAAGGGGTAAAATAAGTGTCTTTTAATGCATAAAATGTAGTATTAAAAAAACACATTATGGGGACTTAGAAAACAACCTTAAAGTGACATGTGTGAGGTTGCTGAACTCATAGCAGGCGTTAAATGTTAAAGAGTCATATTGAAGTAAACACAAATCATACAATTACAAGTTTATTAATGTCTTAGTAAATATCTAATGGAGGTCAGTAAAAAAGATGACAGCTTTCAAACCTTTTACAATTGCTTCCAAGATCATTTAGTTTTTTTATCTGTTATATATTTCATTACAAAGTTAAGCTCAAAGGGCACAGGTGCTCAAATCTTAATTTTTCATAACTTGTTAATTAGAAAAGGTTGAAAGTGCAAAGTGGAAATGTTCCTCATTTAGTAACTAAATAGCAGGTGAAGTTTTGTCCCACGTCTTAAGATTCAGAGGACGGTTAATCTTTTATAAGCTGCGTGATTAGGAATAAGAGCCATAAATTCAAGCACTGTTCAGCAAAAACACTGATGTGGAGATCAGATTTCCTGCTGGACACAAAGCTTTCCTTTCAGTGTGTAGAAAAACACCCTGAACATATGGACAATTTCACATACTGCTAAACAAGCAATCAGTGCACTTCTCAAACATGTTAAGCATCAACGATCAGACATTTGACATCAGCTCGGGACGAATAGAAACAAGGACCAAATACTGTTACTAACATTGTGTTTTATAACATTCAATAAGCAAACAATACAGATCATATACCTAACAATTCTCTAATTATAGCCAATTTTATTCAACTAAGTGCAGTGTTATACTATTACGTATTATGAAATAAAACTGTGTGAAAAGTCGTGTTTATTTTTTGAAACTGATGTGAAGATATAATAATAATAGCGAGATATTATAGAAATCCATTCTGGGATCTGAGATTGACTCTTCAACAGCAGCATGCTCCCCAGATCCCATTCGCACCCTCTATTGTTTCCGTAAGAAGTCATAATTCCGTAAAATATTAAAACAATTACCTTCATATATGACTTTGTTCGCTCATCGGCCCTCGCAATCACAAATATCCTAGTTTACGGAGTTATTTATCACTTTCTCTGCTGCCCGAGCTGCTGCTGTGCTGTCCCGACCGAAAATATGGACTGCTGTCACTGACAGCTCATGCAGCCAATAGGCGGAGACCACTATCCGGAACGGTCAGTTCTGATTGGATGTTGGACTTCAGGGAGGACTTAAATAAGCGTCGGTTTTGTGTCTTTGTCTATGTTGTTTGTTTTACATGCGTGTGCAGTATATTGTAGTGATTTGTGCACCTTACTGTTCAAATTTCCGTGTTTCATTAGTCACGATAAAACTTTTTTTTTTTCATTTTTTGAATAGTTGCGTATAACCACACCTCTTCTTTACAAAGGTAATTTTTAGGACAGTCGTGAAATTTTAATGATATGATTTTAGACATCAAAATGTTAAACATTTTCGTTCTTTTTACTAAACTAAACACTGATAATAACTTTATTATTCAATTTTACGGGGGTATGGCAGCTGTAATATACATGTCATGTTATTCTAACGTTACTGTATTTTTTCCAATGCTGACATGGTAAAGGTGAGCTGATAAATGCGCCTTTATTTGAGTTTCAGTGAGTGTTAATGAGCTCCTTTTAACCTTATCTCTGGCGCCCCCTTATGGACACAATTGGAAAATACATATTTGTGGCAACAATTAGGAACAGATCCTGATTAAACCAAACTACATTTCAGGATTACACTCTTAAAATAGGGTGTTTTCACAGTGATACCACAGAAGAACAATTTCTAATTTCATTTTATATTTGATAGAATTTTTTTTTAAATAGTGTAAACTTAAATATTTTATAGAAATTCAAGCAATATGCATATTAGGAAATGGATATGAGCTGAATTCAGAGTTCAGTATATGTGCTGAATTCAGAGATTTTTTCACCCTGAAATTATTAATGTATACAATTTGTATAATACATTGTACACATTTTGCAGTTAATTCTTATATTGTATTTTCAGAAGGTACTGGAATATTTTTCCCCATTTTAAAATGTTCACTACTGAAACACAACAATACAGTATATACTTCTATGAAAAGTGTTTTACAGTAACTTGGTTTTTCTAGATACATCAATTTTTTACTTATTTTTTAGTTAATACAATTTTATTTTTTAGTTACACCAACTTATTTTGTTACTTTTTTGTTAATACAACCTATTTTTTTGTAGTTAGCCCAATATTTTTGTAGTTACCCCAACTTAATTTCTCTTTTTTCAACTTAATAAATTTTTCTATTTAATGAATCTTAATAAAAAAATTCAATTCATCTCAAATTTTCAAAACTAAATTTATATATAAAAAAAGATCAAGTAATGCTGAACAAAGTTGTTATTCACCAGTAGTTGTGTTGTTCATTGCAAATTATGTAAGATTGACACTCAGTGGTTGAACTAGGTATTGCACTCCTAATTCAAAACACTTCACCTGGCCACTCCTTCAAGGACTCCACGCAAGCGCAGGTTGCAAGACTTACGACAGCAACAAGCGTGCCAGACGATTAAACTATACATGACTAAACCATCAAACCGTCACCTAAAATTTCTATTTTATTGTTTTTATTTCTCATGGCTAGCAGAAACTATTGAGACAACGATCACCTCAGGTACTGATCCTGCACTTTTTTCAGTATGATATAGTATAATAATGTTGATATAGTTATTAATCATGTTGATATAGTTATTAATTTTGTGTGGAGTTTGCATGTTCTCCCCATATTTGCGTTATTTTTCTCTGGGTGCTCTGGTTTCCCCCACAAGTCCAAAGACATGAGCTATAGGTGAATTGGCTAAGCTAAATTGTCCGTTATGAATGTGTCCTGGTCCTCCAGGTTTGGGGTTGAGTGTTGGGCTAATGACCAATCTCATAAAAATTAGATGTTACAAAACACCAACAATGGTGTGGCTAAATACAGTATCAACTTCGATATAATCGGCCCTGGGAGTAAGTATTAGTAAGTTATTTAAATTTTACATAAGTGCATCTGTTATGCTGAATGGAGCATGCTTTCACACATGCTTTGAAATGTAATTTTCAAAAAAGTAGAGAAATTTGTCATTTTTTTTCATTGACCAATAAAAATAGAAAATAATTCAACCTATCACTAATAATTACAGTGGTTAACATTGCTAAATGAACACTGTTGTAACATATAACTGCTGTAATAAATTAAAAAAAAACAATGACATGGCATTAATTATACTATCAAATTTATATGTAAAATATTCTGGGGAAAACTACAAAGTTACAGGTTACAAAGGTCATTTTGATTAACTTTGTATTGGGCTTCCATTAAGTTTCACGATTCATCTTTTTTTCTTTCTTTTTTTTTTTCAGTCTGTCTTTATATTAAGATTGCAAATGTATTTCCACATTATTTAAGTTGGACTGAATGAGGGCTTGTGGTTTGTGTGTGTAGGCTTGTCTGGCTCTTGTGGTCACCATGCTGCTCTCCTCATGCATGAAATTGTTTTGAATTGAGGTTCAATTGAGACGCACTGAAATGGATAAAAAGATGCATTTATGAATGCAAATGAGATGTGTTTATGTGCATATTTCCCCCTGCACCCTGGCCTCTGGATGTGTGTAAAGCAATATAAGATCTGAAATCAACATCAAATGCTTTTCTATAAGCTATTCTGGATTCTTTTGAATGTCAAAATGGGTTTAGTCCATCTGTAATGATAATATCTGGAAAGCACTTCTCTCAGTAACTGAATTATGTTCATGTGTGTCGCTTCACACTCTTACACATCTATTTGCTTTATTTTTATGACTTTTTTCACTTTCCTTCGGGACAGAGATGGTGAGAAAGAGAAGAACCGAAAAGAGATAGTCGATAAAACAAATGAGTCGCCCTTGTGGTCGTGAACTCAGTATGAGGAGGAATAAAAACAGACAGGAGACACTGCTGCTGCCAGTATCGACTAACCAGGCCATTTGTCTGTCATCCTCAGAGCTTTTACATTAATAGATTCCACTCAGGATCTTCAGACCTTTGTTTTCACTCTCACAC
>CAIGQZ010032240.1:3489012-3500148 GCA_903798205.1 Danio tinwini | reverse complement strand
ACACACACACACACACACACACACACACACACACACACACACACACATACATGCATACTGTATATTTATACACCCACACTAATCTTTATCTATAGTTTTGATTATGGCATTATTTCAATATGATTCTGCAATGTAATGTTGTACCATTTATTCACATCCAGAGTTGCATTAATGTTTTGTGAGATCTTGTATTGATGTCGAGAGAGTAGGTCTCCAACACATCCCTAATACTCTCAGTATGGTTAGTATCTGGATTCTGTGGTGGCCAATCCATGTGTAAATATTATGTCTCATGTTCCCTGAAACACTGTTTCACAGCCTGATAAGTCCTGGCATTGTCATATTGGAATATGCCCATGCCATCAGGCATATATGGTAGATACTAGGCATGATGAGTGCAACACTTTATATGCTTGTCTTCTTACCCTGATGAGTCCATTACTCTGGAACAGGATAAATGTGGACTGCACAGAGCTCATGACCATCTTGCATTGCTTCATAGTCCAATCTGTATGCACCCTTGCAAATTTAATAATTTTTTTTCTGATTAGCTTCACTGATAAGTGGTTTTCTTAAGGGTGCACAGCTGTTTAGTCCAAATCCCTTGAATTCACTTCACATTGTGCATGTGGAAATGCTCTTACTTTCACTATAAACATATACGTGAGTTCTACTGTTGTTGTTGTTTTTTTATTTATTTAATTTCACCAGATGATTAAGCCATTGCCGACCCAGATCACTCAATATTTTTTCCAACCACATTTTTTTCTCAGATTGCATTGATTTCACATAAATTTTTAATAATATGTTAGACAGTTCTTAACCCAATTTAGATTTCCAGAATTCTCTTTAGATGTTTTCTTTGCTTGATGCATGCTAATAATTTGACCCTTTGGAAACAGATGAACATCTTTTCCGTGACCTCAGGTTGTGTCTTCCCAACATGGTTAAGGAATCAAAAGCTGCTCTTTGCATAGTTAGAGTTAAATGACTTGTTTCCAGCTGAAACATTCATTCAATATTTATCCGATGGAAGGCTCTTACCTATTTGCTTATGAAACAAAATTAGCTCAAAGACATAAATGAATAATAATAATTAATAATAACAAGATTAATAAATACAATAATAACATAATAATGAATATTTAGATTTAACTTACAGTTAAATGAAGCAGAACAAATGTAACAGTGCCTTTATCTGCTTGACTTTTTAAATGTCTATTTATTTAAAAAGGTAATAATACTACTTGTGAAGTATGTGAATAATTTTAGTACACTGAAAAAAAATCATTCAGAGATAATTCCTTGGATTTACTTTTTTTACGTAAAGTGGCTGTAAACAATTTATTTGGGCTGAATTTAAACAAACAAATTAAGTAAATTTTTATTAAATTTAATTTGTTTGTTTAAATTCAACACAAATAAATTGTTTGCAACAGTTTTGCAGACATATTTTTTTTTCAGTGTAGTTTTAAGTAATTTTAATAAAGCTGGTAGCAAAAAAAAAGATCTTTTATTGTTGAAGTGATCATTTTCTGTGAGACAAAACAAAGACAATCCACATTGTATAAAATGATTTAATGAACAACTAACATAAATATATGGTACATAAAACACAGAAAAGGGAGAAAATGTAGAATTTAAGAATTCATTCCTGTAAGAATTTATTCCTGGTGAGGCAAGGGTTGTGATATGCATAGAGAAATGGAGATTCTTTGGATTTGCAGTCCACATCAGAGGATCCAGCAAAGAGCAAAACTATACTGAAATAAAATGCCAGAAAGAAAACAGACTTAGAGGAGTCATGAGGACAGAAATAGTCTTCTCTGGAAAACTATATAATAACGACATAATAACAACTGAGGTCTTACAGCATGGCATTGGGGTCTTATTCATACAGTCAAGCTATAATTGTAAAAAACTACAGTAGTAATCATACAAGTGCAAGCTTGGCTTAAGACTTGTATGACATGATATAATGCAAATGATGTCTATCAATGAAATACACTGTAAAAACATGCAGATTTCCACACAATTCATGTTGTCCAAACACAAATTGATTAAGTTAACATAACACGTTTAACACATTTATGTGGTTTGAACATAAAAAACTAAATTATAGACCATTTCAATGAGGTCATGTCATGGGCCCATGAACATTTCCTGCTTGTTATCAAACTATTTCATAACTGTAACAAGAGGCAGTTCAATCATAACTTAAAGTTAAAACAGCAATCATAACATTATTTATCAATATGTGGCTTTTTTTTTTTGGTTAAAGCTATAGAAATTAAAAATGTAAAACAGGAAATACCTTGGGACCATTGTTTTTGTTTACAGCACTCAAAATGGTCTATAAAAAAACATGAACAATTTTAAAAATCCACATTTTGACATGCTTGACATTAAATGGTTCACCAAATGAGCTACTGGTTCTGCCTGTTGCTATTTCTACAGCAATCCAACTCTAAACTACAAAATATCACATACAAGACCACACCGTGCTGCTTCTGATTATATTTTTAAGTTGAAGGACAACAAGAGAAGCAATGTCTGATGAATCTGGAGATGATTACAAAAGATCATGCTAGACAGGATGCTGCATGTCATGATTTCACCCCAAAAGCAGCTTAAAAACACTGTTGCACCTTGTCTCTGAATACAAAAGAAATAAAGGTTTAATTTGAAGAGAATCTCCCAACTGCTCCTCAGGCTTTACATGATCAGAAGTGATCTATGAGAGTGGTGAAATGTTCTGACATGATCTTGTTTTCAGGCAATAGTTGTTTTTTTAATTGAGAATCAATAGAGCAGAAGCTGGAAAATTAGAAGCAAACCCTCGGGGAAACGTGATAACTCATAAACCCTCCGACATAACATATCAGCTCATACTTAAACAGTGTCAACTCACTAAACCCAGTAAGTAATAAAAATGACATTAAAAAAACATGTGCTGCAAACATTTTGTCATTTAAATGATCATGTCAAAACAGCATCTGCATAGTCTGTCATGTTAGCAAACACAAGTGTAGACTAATGGCTTTTATATTTGCATGTTATTCCTGGACGCAAGCAAGACATACCTCACTTCTACCTCACATTCCGGTGGGCCTCAAAATGGGAGTGATTTGGATCCTATTATAACGTCTATAGTAAAAAAAAAAAAGACTTATAGTCTTTAGATTACGCCAATATGACAGAGGCCACACTATACCTTTACAAAGTTCTGTCTAAACAGCTTACAAACTATTATTTTCATCATTGGTGCCCTTTAAGAAAATGTGAAACTTAAAAAATTGTGATCAAATGGCATTTACGTAAACTAGTGCACATTTACAGTTTACTTGATCGAGTATTCATAAGTTGTCATTACAACTTCATAGATGTTACACATGCAATGATATGAATGAGATTTCAGCCATGCTTATGACAACAGTCATTAAGTGTCATTCTCAAATATACAGAGTGGAAATAAGAGTTGGAAATGTCTTTTGCCTTCATATAATATTTGTTATTCTTCTATTTGGACAAGAATGAAAAAGTTTCTAGACCTGGATAAGGGGAACATCCTTGACAATGGGGAGGAACAAGATGACTACCTGCAACTGATCGACTGCACTGAAGGCCAGAAAGATTGCCTAAAGGCAGATAACATTTGAAGGTACGAACAACTTTGAGAAAGGCTGCAATGCAAGTCTTAAAGAAGGTTAAGTTCAATACCAGGATCTGTACAGCTTTTCAAAAAAAATGCCACCCTGAATCTCTAAGGCTCTCCCTTTGAGAACTGCGGAGGACAGGCTCATATTGCCTCATAATCAGATCTACCTGCACTGCATCTATTAGCACAGCCATTCAAACACCCAATGTCCTTGCGTAGAGGAGACACGGGTCAATCATATGCAGAGAGAATGAGAGTTTAATGGCATTTGTGTTTCATGCTGCTAGATAAACAGAATGAGTGTGTTCTAAATGCCAAATGCAACCAGAGCAGCTGCAGAAAAACACACCAACTGAGTGATTGTTTGTGTGTCATTGGAGCCAGGTCCTCAATTTGGTTAACACAGTGTGTGCTGGCTTGTTTAAATGGAAACATCACCCAAAATGTAAATTTGCTGTTAATTTACTCACCCTCAGTGCATTCAAATTGTTGCGCAAAGTTGTCATCAGATATCATACTTCTAGGTTAGAGCCCTTTCATAGTTTATTTGTGTGTGCACATTAACACGCTTCACTCAGGATGAGGGTCAACGCAACACTGAACAGAAATTGCTAAAAATTGGCTACAAAAATCAACCCAGGATCATTCTGAAAACGTACCAATATATACATTTCTGGAGAGTGCCAAATATGTCTCAGGAGCTATGTTTTTTTTTGCCCTTTTTGTTTTAATATTCAATTATTCGTGTGAGTAAAATTACATAAAATTTGTAGTAAAAGATTTGCTAAATATGATAAGCAATAACCTTCCACCTGTGGGCTGGAAATTTTCACAGTATGTCTGATAATACTTTTTCTTCTGGAGAAAGTCTTATTTGTTTTATTTCGGCAAGAATAAAAGCAGTTTAAAACAAATTTTAAAACGATTTTAAGGTCAAAATTATTAGCCTCTTTAAAGTATTTTTTTCGATAGTCTACAGAACAAACCATCATTATACAATAACTTGCCTAACTACCCTAGCCTGCTGAGTTAACCTAATTAACCTAGTTAAGCCTTTAAATGTCACTCAAAGCTGTATAGAAGTGTTTAGAAACATTTCTAGTAAATTATTATGTACTGTCATCATGGCAGATAAAATAAATAAGTTATTAGAAATGAGTTATTAAAACTATTATGTTTAGAAATGTGTTGAAAAAGTCTTCTATCTGTTAAACAGAAATTGGGGGAAAAATAAACAGGGGGCTAATAATTCAGGGGGGGGGGGTAATAATTCTGACTTCAACTTTATATAATTTTTTAAACTATTTACTATTTTCTATATAACTAGTATATAACTACTACTGTAAGAAAATATTAGAATTCGGTACATACTTTCAGTATTACCTTTGCTTAAAATGACTCGATCTAATCCTGTTTATATGAAATAAGCCTGCTCCCAAGAATGTTTGAGCTACAGTACCAGAACTGTTGCTATGACAACAACTCTTGGGTGAGTTTTGAAGAACGAAACAATCCTGGATTGTGTCAAATCGTCAATAACCAAATCCAGCTAATTGAGTAATGCACGGTCAACTCCTCTTTGAGTCTCTAGTCTGCCGATGTACATGGCGAGCTAACTGGAGAAACTGGCAACAATGGCAACGCCGTCTATATGGAGGTAAGCGGTCAGCTGGTAAGCGCGAAAACGAACAACGTCATACCACCCTGTAGCATTCTTTTTAAATACGAAATGCAGCCATACGTACTTCTGGCTACATAATTCGTGATCTCCAGAAATTTATATAAAGCTACATTTTCAGAATGAGCCTATGTTGCCAAAAATGTGTGTTTTTTAAATGTAAATGGAAGTTGACCTGGTTCAGCCATAGTAAATTTAACCCTTTGAGGCAAATGTTTTTAAATAAGGCCACAGCCCCATGTACTGCAGTGAAGAGATTAGAACTGCTTTATTAATAACCCATAAATTCATCAATTTCACCCAAAATACATCAAGTGACTTTTTTACTTGAAGAAAAACAGTGTCAAATTAAAGGATTATAATTGCCTTCTACCATAGACATCAGTGTGCCTTTACAAAGCAAAAAATTTATGTTTTGATAGTATTAAATGCCTGCAACCTAAACATAGCATTTAATTTAAAACACTGAGACATTTTGACCTTTGACAACTGCTGTATTGTACTAATTTTTTTATAGTTTAGCCCCAGCTATCATGGGAAATCAGATTTAAATTTAGCAGCTCACAAACACATGAAACACAATGATATGCTCCAGGGACCAGCCTAGACTGATCAAACTGTGGTGATTATATATGTCAAAGTGTTAAATTTAAAAATAAAACGAGATTCGAAAAGCTGTTACTTTTCTTACATTTAATAAAAACTAAAGACTTTTTATTTTTTGGGTGGGGGTGGGGGGTGGATGCAGTACTACTTCACTGGTACTCAAGATTAATATAAGATATATACATTTTGGGGCAAAAAAAGCACAATACCCACCAGCCCTTTAATCCAGTTGTTTTTGTGAACCCTCGTGTGCTCTGGCACAGATAAAACAGATAAGTTACTGAGTGTAACTATGTGTGAATTTCAATCATGCAAGAAAACTGGCACTATTCAGGATTTTACCCCTCTGGCATTGCATCTCACCTCAGATTGGCCAAGTGTGGACACAGCAGGTGTTTGTCTACAACACATGAAATGAAAAAAATAGAGTAATTACCTCACAAATAACCATTATGACCTAGATAATGACCTTCTTGACACCTAGAATGACCTAAATAACAGCATGGTCCATATCAGATTGGGTGGACGAGGAGAAACACACACATCAGTGTAAAGGAGTGTATATAAGTAGACAGTGATGGAAGCGTCCGTGTTAGACACGAACATACCCATGTGCGTAACTGTCGCATCGTTGAGGGCAGGAATATTGGAGTTGACAGAGGATGAATTATTAATGAGGGCGGAATCCCTAAGGAATGTAAGAGGTGGGGAGGGAAAAGGGGAGGGCCAGCTCATTATTAATTCATTAGTCCAGATAACCTCTAATTCTCACCTCAGCATGTGTAACTGAAACAAATAAATAGTCAACAGGAGGACCATGATAACTTTGTACAGTACATTTACTTTGATCATCTGAAAACTGCAACTGTTCTCATTTTGTACCTTTTTTTGTGTGTGACCTCTGTCTTAGTTAAAACACTTATTAAAAATGATGATTAAATACAAGCTACAGAGAACAGATACTTGCCCAGTAATTTAATTTGTAATTCATTTTTATCAGTGTGAAAGTGGGAAAGAGACAGATAAAGGCAAATGAAGATAGAGAAAGATTACTGTCTGTTTAGAATGCTGGAACATGTGTGAGGTTCATTAATATTCATGAACATGTGTCGGTCCCCACGGTCTTATCAGAGTTCTATTTTTAAACAGCCTGCCTCTCTTTCTTTTTCAATCTAGGTTTTGTCTGATTATTATGTGATATTTTCATGTTTCTGTAGTACAATTGATTAAAAAAAAAGCTGAGGTTAAGTGTTGCAATGACATTGAACAGTTAAGATTCAAAATAATAGTTAATAATTCAAACTATTTTAATAATTAAAAACTTTTTAACCATTTTTAAAAAATATTGACAGCATAGAATGCCTTGCTAGATGTCATTATTATTGGGTCTTGCACACTTTGTGGTTCATGCCATTTGAGACGTTTTGGTTCGGTACACTTTATGGCCGTTTCCACTGTCAAAAGGTACCTAAAAGCAAACTGTACCATAACACTTTTTGGTTACTCTTTGTAAAGGGTATCCTTTGCAACCAAAGGGTACCTAGCAAAACAAAAGGGTACCAAAAAGGCAGAGCAAGACGCACAGCTAAACTCTATTGGTTTACAGAGATACGTCACTAGCTCGTGTACAAGCAGGAGAATGAAAACAAAGGAAGTGCCATTTCTAAAACACAGCCCAGACATTACATACTAATAATATATACATGTATTAATGAGCATGGTCGACCCAAGCTTAAACAAACCTTGTTGTCATCTTGATGAACAGCTACAAGGCCAAGAAGAGGAACAGATTGTACCCTGTGTCCCGTAGTTGTTTACAAGACTAAAGCATGAGCTGTTTCGCTTTCTAGCATGTGCTTGCCACGCATCTATATTTGAAATAACAAACTTATTGAGCTTATGATGATAATGTGGGTGTGATTATTGAAGTGTTTCTGTCATCCAATCCTTTCAGAAACAGAAAAACACAAGACTGACGCACGAAAAACAAAGGAGAAGCCTGACAAAACAAAGAAGCAAATGATTCTTTAAGCAACCTAAAACATGTACAAACTGTAATGTTAAACTATTATCATCACACTTTGTACTATTCTGAATTTGGAATGATGGATTTACTTTCTAACGGAGGTTACATGTGCTGGCGAAGATTACACACACAGATAAGAGGTTTGCACTGACTGTGCAGCCTGATCTCACGAGGAAACGTAAGTATTTTACGTTTTGTAAAAATGTATGCTGTGTGTAGTTTTGACTGTAAAGGTCTGTATGTGTTTATATATGTTGCATTTATTTATTTATTTTATATAATTGCAGACGTTACAGTAGGCTATTTCACATATTATTGATCTGCAGTTATAATCAAATTATGTTCATAGAAAGGTTAGTAATGAACATTTATACACAAGTATTTATGTGTATAAAGCATCTGTTTAGTGAGAAGTGCTTCTCATATGATATGTGAACGACCCGTACAGCTTTACTTTGAGCAAGATTTCCTCGAGTGAGAAAGATGTCGACTGAAACTCGTACTCCATGCCCACCAAAAGAGTACCATTAATAACCTTTAGGCAGTGGAAACGTGATAAAGTTGACACGTACCGTACTATACCACTCAGTGGAAACGGGCCATTAGAAAAAATTTACCTATTTTATTGCAACATGAATCTTTCTTTTGCATTTATACGGCAGATGCTTTTTAATAGTGATTTACACTCCATTGCATTTGATCCATTTTTTATGTCCGTGAATGGACTCTGCTTAGTTCCGAATAGCATATGTTCTACTTTGGGAAGTTTCAAAGCCACTTGATATCCATCTGCTCTCAAAGCAATGAATGCACACACATACACACATCAAGACACTTACAAAAGGAAGAAGTTTGTTGCTATTCTGGTTAAAACAGCATGTGGGTATGTCTGTGCATGTGTGTGGCTGCAGGAATGGTGTGAAACCCTCCGGATCTGTAAACTCGGTGAGAATCTCTGACATCTTTTAAAATGTTCAGATAGTGCTTCTTTATTAGTAACGTTTCTGCTATTAATAAACACTTGTTCTAAATTTATCAAAGGAATTAAATTACAGTAATAGTTTATCAAAAATTTAAAACTTGCTGATAATTTATTAGCTAAAACTGTTAAATGTGCAAATGCAAGTTCACAAGTTGCAGACAAGTTACATATAGTCAACAATAATAGAAAACATTATTTTCTGCATTTCTTTTGGTACATTAGGTAAGTTATCTTCGGAGTGGAGTTATTATTATTTTGGCCTTGCTCAGCCCTGAAGCTATTTTTGTTTGCACTCATTCTTTGTTTCCTGTAAATACAAACTTTTCCCCCCTTTTCTCACAATAAAAGAACCTTGACGATCATTTAAATTATAACCTGCTAACTGATTATTTATTGATTTTCTTTAACTTATGTTCAACCTCAGCCCTAGACATTTGGGATCATAAAAGTATACTATATGCTTTACAATAAGGTTACATTAGTTAATGTTAGTTGATGCATTTGCTAACAGGAACTTAGAATTAACAATACTTGTACTGCATTAAACATACTGTAGTTCAGTTTTTACTAATGCATTATTAATATCCAAAGTAATGTTTAATTACTAATGCACTGTGAATTAACAAGAACTAGAAATAAATGACTTTATTTATATAAACTAACATTAAAGGTGCAGTATGTAAGTTTGACACCCACTGGTTGAACTAGGTATTGCACTCCTGGATCAAAACACTCTGATTTAAGGCTGATTTGAATCGTCTAACTGAAAGCAACGGCATGCATAAGAACAAATATTTTCTATACAAAAATGAGTCTTTGTCCTAACCAACAACTGAAATTTCTATTTTAGAAATGGCTTCTATTTCTCACAGGTAAACAACAATTGCCTCAGGTACACCTCATGTGCTTTATTTAGTGTTAAATGCTAATAATATGAGTTTGAATGCCATTTTACAAGACATTTATTGCTATACTGAAAGCAGCAGCAGATAGTTCACCTCAGATTTTGAAAATAAAATAAACCGAATTAAACTTCAGAGCTATGACTCAGTGCAAGCCAATACATATTAATCACTCAGCATGTACATTTAATAATGTTAAAGAGGTTTAGTATGTATTAGTTAGATCATGAACCTTATCATTTCGTAAGTGAGTGCATATTCTGTGCTTCTGAATGGCTGTATTAAATTTCCCAATTGCTTATCACTGCAAATCTCATCACGTCGCATGTTGTTAGGACACAGGGTTTACAATGTAACCTGCTCACCTAATGTTTACATAATGTTTGTAATATTTATATTATTTACTAATTAATAACCACCTCATGTAGAACTCTGAATCTGTGTCTCATTTCGAAGTCTGCTACTGTCCACCAGAGGCTGCATTTTCGGTGGCGAGCACAAACTTTGAGAGCCTTCCTGACTGAATGAATCAAATATGCTATTTTCTATAATGGCAACCTGGGGTGCTAAAATATAATTGGCTAAAGTGGCAATGGGTGGGTTAAAAGAACCAAAACAAAGACATCCGTTCTGGCATGTAAAACATTTTCAAAGCAGAAAAACGGACGTCAGCATTGTTTTTCAGATTAATGAGAATGTTCACTTAGCATGTTTCTTAAATATCTGTACCCATATCATGGTATTTTTATGCTTTAGAAGAGTCAAAAACTTGCATACAGCACCCTTAACAAAGATTAATAAATAATGTAATAAAAGTACTGCTCATTATTTGGTCATGTTAATAAATATATTAATTAACATTATTGAATGCAACCTTATTGTAAAGTGTTAGTGTTAAAAGGTTACTTTTCTAAGGTCTTATGAAGCATTTGAAGTGTTGCATTCAGGAAACTGACATTATTTACAACCTAATTACTTTTTACTAATTAAATTCAGTGATCTGATTAAATTTACATCACTGCTGTTTTATTAGGTAATAATATCATAGTGTTTATTATTTAAACAATAGAGCACATAAGTATTGACTGATGCGTTATAAACCTTCAAGAATCAAGGGTGCTAATATGTTGCTTGTAAATGTTCTTTGTAATATCAATGTGCTGATAACCATTCATTTTCATTTTAGAATCACCAATATATTAATATAAAAAATGTAGAGTCAGTCAGTCAGTCAGTCAGTCAGTCAGTCAGTCAGTCAGTCAGTCAGTCAGTCAGTCAGTCAGT
>CAIGQZ010032240.1:3441654-3455861 GCA_903798205.1 Danio tinwini | reverse complement strand
TATATATATATATATATAAAATCATGGTTTCCGTTACATTCATTTTTTCATGGCAGAGTGACACACTAAGATTCATCCCGCCACAGCTACATTACAGTTTCTCATTCAAAACATTCAGTCATTGTTTTTCAATAGCGGGTTATAATCATATTAAAACATTTTAAAAGGTAAGTTAATTATAACAGCGTGAACTTTTCTCTAATCATAGTAGTGCTGTGCATTATTTGTTTAATCCTTTAGGTGACATGCTGACTGACTGACTGACTGACTGACTGACTGACTGACTGACTGACTGACTGACTGGTGCATGCTGTATAAGGTCAGCAAACACGATGTAGCTTTCAGTTAAGATGAACACAGTTTCCATAATTATACTTTATAGATAAAGGTCTATGGCTCTGCATACAATGACTTTATTTTGCTGGAGTTTATAGCCGTTCCACTTTACTTCAGGATGCATTAATGTTGCTCTGTAGGTCTATTGAAGACCTATTTCTAGCAAATCGAATAAATGTTGGAGGCATACTTGTTACATAATTGCACTAAATCACACTTCAACAGTGTTTATTTGAAAGCGCACAAGAAAATCTAAATCTGAGCAGCATATATTTGAGGGTGTGCAAGAAGTTTTGTGCACGAACAGAGGAAATCTGCATGCAAGCAAAGAGATTTGCATGCTCGTATTACATAAATGCAATCCCAACTTGTAATACTGTGCTCACACCATTTGTTATTGAAATAACACCATAGGTAGTTGGTAGATCTGTGTAAAAGGCCTGCTTTTACTTTGTATGAATAATAATAATCATACACAAATCTAAAATATAACAACTTTAACATCAGAATAAAAATAAGAAATGTACAATAATAACAAACTCCAAGAAAAAAAAAACTATAGTACCCTAATGATAGTAAAATAGCACTTAAATTGTTCAGAAAACACTACTGTTAAGTCATTCTTTTGAATGTTTGCTGTAGTATGATTTTAGTATTACTTTTTTGTTTTGGCTTGCAGTCTATTGGCTTAATCTCATTATATAAAACAGGTTGCTTAAATGATCCTTACACAATGAAAACAACACAAGGCGGATGCTAATCTGTCATTGTCACTTTAAGCCTTGTTTTTCCACTTACAGTCCTCACATCTTGCCTCTTGAGCAGAAAGCCCTCAGATCACTCAGTGTCTTCAGCAGAATGATAAATTATTTATATGATTAATTCTGACAGATTATGTCTTTCCATTCTGACAGTGACGTCTCAGTGTCTCAATCCATCAAATAATGGTGCAGCCGCTGAGAGCCGCAGCAGTCACCCAGACTGATTGTTCCCATCGCATTCTCCTCAGTCAGCGCATTAAACCCACGTTTCCTTTCAGTGAAAACCTTTTCAGAAGAACAAGCCGAAATTAAGGCATCAGGATGACGTCCATCAGCTCTCATCTAGAGGTCTCGAAATCACCCTGCTGGTGAATGATCAACACGGAGTACAAACAAGACCGCTGTGCTGATTCCAATTACTAAATCAGAATGTCAAGAACTGTTCACACAAACAATGCTAACTGTCCACCTTTTTCCCCATGCCCCTACAGTTTTAAAGCTGTTTTGAAACGAGAAATCAAAATTTCCTTGATCTTTTGGCATATAAGAGGTCATTATACTATAAAAACATCCTGTAAGTTTGAAAACTTAAAACTTTCTCATTAGAACATAAACAGAGGTGTCAAACTCAGCTCCTGGAGGGCTGCTGCCCTGCAGAGTTTAGTACCAACCCTGACCCAACACACAAACCATGTAATATTTAAATAAGCCTGAAGGGCATAGCTAACTGGCTCAGATATGTTTAATTGTAGCTAAACTCTGCAGAGCTGTGGCCCTCCAAGAACTGAGTTTAACACCTCTGGTCTAAAAACTGCTTTTATCGAAGCCAATCCTCCAAAAAGTCAGCCTGTTAATGTGCCGCTTTATTACTTAATAGTGTGGCTAAACTGTAATAGTGTGGCCTCCACAGAAGGAGACCAATGCACACTTCTACACTGTAAAACCCGACAGTCAACTTTATCAAATCAAATGAGTGTAGTTAACTCAAAATTTACTGAAAGTTAAGTCTACTTATTTTAAAAGTGTTTTGAACTCAGTGTTGAAGGTAATGAGTTAATTAAATACCTCATTACTTCAACTAAAATGGAGCAAGTTTACAGTACTCATATAGATTTTTTTTTTTACTCAAATGGTTTGTTGCAATTGGTTTCCTCAAACAGTTTGAGTTGCCTTAACTTATTGGGTTTTACAGTACTCAGTTGGTTTGAGTTCTCTTCACTTACTTAGCTGGTTTGAGTTCTCTTTATTTATCGGGGTTTACTGTGCTCAAATTGCTTCTTTTACTCAAATGGATTAAGGTCACAGTACTCATTTGGATTAGTTTTTGAACTTAAATGGTTTGTTGCAATCAGTTTCCTCAAATGGTTTGAGTTACCTTAACTTTTGTGGGTTTTACAGTGTACATCACTGCATGTTTAGCTCCGCCCACCAATTCACATATGCAACAACAAGAGCAAAAATCAAACAATAAATATGTTTTTGAATTGTCTTCCTTCTGATCGCAACATTAGGAAAGAGTGGATGAACTTTAAATTGAACATTTGACTGTGGATTTGATTACAAACAAGGCACATTTCAGACAGACTGATAAAGACAATGCTGTGCTGACTAGTAGTCAACATTTGAAGTGGATAAAAAAAATGTTCATGAGCATCGTTTAATGGTTTTAGGACAATTGTAATGAAGGGTTTTGAAACTTTCATCATTAAAGCCGCACCACTCAAGTGTGAGTCTGTTTTTTATTGTGTGTTCACTATTGCTTTGCATTATTATTACAGGTTGTATGTTATACGTACATAGTATTTAATGTATCATGGGATATTTAGCTATTTCTGCATTCAGAGGTATTTACAGCATTGAAACTTTTGATTCCCATGGAAATCATAGATTAAGTAAATAAAATACAAACTATTTGCCTGTATGAAAAAGTATTTATTTGTCAAAAATAAATAAATTTCATTTTTAATAGCTCTGTTTACATCATTAAGTGTGGAACTTCTAATTTGGCCACTTACTTTTCCAATGAGAAAGAGAGCACAACAACAAGAGCAAGCCCATCAACAGGCTTCACTTTAACAACACATACATTTTTACAATTTTTTCACTGACTTTTACAGAAAGTTACTCCTGTAATTCACACAAATTGTAAAAATTCTTTTTTTAGTTGTACTTTTCCTTTAACTCTAGATAATATGTGTCTTGTAATTTATATGATATTACGGAAATGCTTTCAAAGTTGACAGTCAGTAACGAAAAGAATGGGTAGTGCTGTAAATGAATGATTGCCTGTCATAAAATTCTTTTATAAAAAGACTTTTTTTCATAGTAAATTCTAAATATAGCTCCCTCCACAATAAAAATGTCTTGAAGCCAGGCTGTCATCTTAAGTGATGAGCCATTTATTTGGCGTATTGAGCGTCTCTCCTCCGCTGGCTCCCATTCAAATTAAACAGCCTCTGGTCAGCCTGTTAGTGTTTCCACCTGTTTAAGTAAACCTTGAACACTTTTCTTGAGTGAGGAGCTTTGTCTGTGTCAGATATTTGTACCATTGATTTTAATGGAGAAAGGATCAATCTTCATTGAATAAGAAGCTCAAAATGTTCCGTATTGTTTTTACTGGGACTCAATGAAATCAGACTGAACTTTTTTTTCCCCCATGAGTTCAAATAAATTAATGAATGAATTTTAATATTGATGAAGTTTAATATTGTTCTTTTACCTTAAAATTTTACAATTTAGTCAATGTATTTTTGTATTTGTGAAATTTACAAGTTTATGAAAATCGCTTTAAAGTAATTCATACATGGTTTATTTGAATGTATGTTATGCAGTGTTGTTATTTTTTACTAAGTGCAAACAGTATAATTTAGAAAAGAAACCTTTCATTTTTTTAAGTACTAAATATTAAAGCTAAAATTGAAATGAAAATGCTAAAATCTACATAAACAATAGGGACCCTTACAAAAAATAACTGCAGTAAACTGTAGTAAAACTGCAGTAAAAACAGCAGCATATAACTGCAGTAAAATCGGGTACAATTGCAAAATTGCAATATAATGAAATGTAAACACAGTTCAAATACAGTACAATAAATATAAACAGTATAAGCCCTGTAAACTGGGGTAAAAACAAGTAAACTCCGTCTTTACTGCACTTGTGCTGCTGTAGTCTAATATGCCAATGGTGTGGAAAGAACTGTACTGCACTTGTGTTCCAAGGGGTTTGTTTTTCAACATCTTCCAAGAATATTTTGTACTTTTCTAATTAGAATTTTAAGAATTTATTTGCAAAAACAAATAATACAAAATAATTGCAGTGAACTGAACAGTACAACAGCAGAAGCCTATATACGAGGATAACTGTGGCAAAATCCAATGCAACTGCAAAACTGCCGTATAATGAGGTATAAACACAGTTCAACTATAATGCAATAAAGTTCAACAGCAGTCAAATCTGCAGTACAACTGAAGTAACAATAAATAACTGAGAGGGGCAATATAGTGATGTTATATGGTTTATTGCACTTAGGTACATAAGTATTAAAAGTACACTTTAGTTTTATGTATTACAGTATTGTAGATGTATTTCTGCAGGCAGTTATACCTTTGAAAAATGTAGTACAATATATTGTGGTAGTATTTCAGCATTACAGCTGAAGTACTGAAATCTCGTTTGCGAACCATTGTCCATCGATCAGGAAAAGTAGTAGTTGTACTGCAGTTGTATTGCAATAGCAGTATGGCAGTTGTACTTTAGTAGTACTTCTGTTGTATTGCAATAGATGTACTGCAATTGGTTGTATTGTAGTACTTCAGTTGTTTTGCAGTAATACACTTAAATAATGCTGCTTTTGTGTGTAAAAACTGCACTTTTCAGAAGTTGACTAAAACTGCAATATTCCTTTAAAAACTGCTGCTGTGATTTTTTTGTAAGGGGAAAATTAAATGTAATAAAAAATGTAAAAAGCATATACAGAAATTCTTTTTTTTTCCAATTCAATTCATCTTTTTTTCTATAGCGCTTTTACAATGTAGATTTTGTCAAGCAGCTTAACATAGAAGTTCTAGTAAATTGAAACTATGTGAGACCAGATTTCAGAGTTGAAGTTCAGTTTAGTTCAGTTCAGTGTGGTTTAATTTTCGCTGCTAAAAGTCCAAACACTGAAGCAAATCATAAATCATAGAAGCACACAGCAAATCCATTTACGTGCAGCACCACAAGTCCCAAACCAAGCAAGCCAATGAGGAACAAACTTCACCAACTGACGAAAGTGAAGGAAAAAACCTCGAGAGAAACCAGGTTCAGTTGTGCACGACCATTTCTCCTCTGGCCAAACTTCTTGTGCAGAGTTGCCTATGAAAATACTCGACTATAAAAATGTGATTGACATCTGTATTTGAAGTTTTTTCAATAGAAATGTCCCATTTTAATATGCCACAGTCATGTATAAATGGCATACACTAAAACTAAATATATATTTGCAATTCGAGAAATGCTATGATATCAAAGCAGTGCATTGTGAAACATTTCTTGTTTCAAATTGTGGTTGTTTGATTGTCTAACACCTTTTGTATAAAAACACAGCTCCAAGCTTTATCAGTTATTTTTACTGTTTAGTATTAGCTTGCACTTTTCAAAGCAGCATCGCAGACATGAAAATAAAAATAGATCAATGAACAGTGATATCTGTGCTTCCCTACTGTTGAAAGCGCCGCCGGTGCTGATCTATAGCCGCCTGCAGACTGAGCTCTGCTTACAGTCTATACTGCAGAAAGCACTCATGTGACTGCAGGGCACTGTGCCAGTTTCTCAGTTTTGACAGATACCGTTTCATCCTGTCCTTATATATCTCTCTGTCTCTCGATATACAATAACCTGAGGGTCTTGCTCAGCTGTATTACCCCAGCAGGGGGGCTGGAAAAAAAACTAAACAAAAAAGAGCACCTCTGTGAACAGGATTCAGACAGCATCGCATTACCGCCTGAGAGAATTACAGACAGCGAAACAATGATATGGAGAATGAATGGTGCCACATTCATCCCATGTTCATTTATTCATTTATTACATTCATTAATCTGATCACAGATCAGTTGTGCGCCTTCATTCAGCTCCGCAGGAAACCGGAGAAATGTCTGCCCCCAAATCACTGACCTGAAACATTACATGGATCCTACACAAAGACAAAGACAAAGTTTTCCAGACCCCGGTCTAATGAATGACTACGATTACTCTGCTGTCTCTTTTTTTAATTTTCCTTTTCCCCCTCGTCTCTCTCTCTCTTTCTCACTCTCTCTGATTGGGTAGCTCTTAAATATTTAATAATTGTTGATGGAAACTGGCATCACTGAATCTGTTTTCCTGTAATGCTTGAATTGCTCTGGACAAATTACACAAGAGAAACTGTGGCAGCTTTCAGCACGTCTCTGTGGCTCTGACGTCTCGCAATATGAGCTTCAGAATCAGATTTTTTTTCCCCACATTGCTTATTTAGGTCTCAGTGAAAACGGGTTTTAAAATGCTTCTGACAGATTAGAGGAGATTAAGGGGCCATTCCGACATGATCAAATGGGTATTTGTATGTATTAGTGTTGCCTGGCCAAATTTACTAAAGATTATATAGACAGTGAAATGTACAATATTACATATTAACAGCATCTAAACCTACACTGTTGACAATAAAACACACTTAATTAGGCCGATGAACAATTTTACTGTATATAAATGCATCCTAATGAATACTGAAATTGTTGCATTAATATTTATAATTGATTATAATTGCATTCAATCAGAATTCAATCAGTTTTTAATCAGAATTATTAAACACAGTTTTATTTAACTCACTTGTTTTATATAAAAACATTACATTTTGTATTATATTTAATTTTACACACTCTTAAAAGAAATACATACTGTTAAAAATGATTACACTTCAAAACTTTACAATGAATACCGTTTCCAAACTAGTTTAGCATTAGATGTACTGTAAAGTTATGTGTATTTATATAGTGCATTTATTGTGTATGGCATTTCTTGGTTGTACAGAGGTCACAATCATGAGGGAAGGTAGGTTTCTCCACACCACCACCATTGTGCAACATCCACTTGTATGAAGCAACGGCAGCCACAGGACATCGGCGCCAGTGTGCTCACCACACACCAGCTATAGGTGGAGTGGAAAGACAGTGATGAAGCCAATTGGGGTAAAGGCAGATTAGGTAATATAGCCAGGACGAGAAGTACCAAGTACCATGGGATTTTTGATGACCACTGAAAGTCGGGACATCGGTTTAACGCCTCATCTGAAAGACGGCACTCACTGACAGTATAGTGTCCAGTATAGTGTCCTCTTCACTTTACTGGGGCATTAGGACTCACACAGACCGCAGTTTGGCCTCACTAACACCATTTCCAACAGCAACCTAGTTTTCCCATGTGGTCTCCCATCCAGGTACTAACCGGTCCTGGGCTGCAGGGTGATATGGCTGTGCAGCGTGATATACACTTACCGGCCATTTTGTTAGGTACACCTTACTAGTACCGGGTTGGATCCCCTTTCGCCTTCAGAACTGCCTTAATCCTTCGTAGCGTAGATTTAGCAAGGTACTGGAAAAATTCCTCTTTTGGTCCATATTGACATGATAGCATCACGCAGTTGCTGCAGATTTGTTGGCTACACATCCATGATGCAAATTTCCTGTTCCATCACATTTCAAAGGTGCTCTATAGGACTGAGATCTAGTAACTGTGGTGGCCATTTGAGTATAGTGAACTCATTGTCATGTTTAAGAAACCAGTCTGAGATGTTATGAGGCGTGTTATCCTGCTGGAAATAGCCATCAGAAGATGGGTACACTGCACTCTCAGAAATAAATACCTTTTCAAAAGGTACACATTTGTACTTGAAGGGTCCATATTGGTACCTCAAAAGTATATATTAGTACCTAAAAATTTAAGAGGAACATTTTTGTACTTTTTAGGTACTAATTTGTACCCATGAGGTATTAATAGGGACCTTTTAGGTACAAATTTGTATCTTTTGAAAAGGTACCACCCCAGAGACAGATCGCGTACCTTTATTTCTGAGAGTGTGTGGTCATCTGGCACCAACAATTATGCCACGTTCAAAGTCACTTAAATCACCCTCCATCCCCATTCTGATGCTCGGTTTAAACTGAAGCAGATTGTCTTAACCATGTCTACATGCCTAAATGCATCGAGTTGCTGCATGTGATTGGCTAATAAAAAATTTGTGTTAACAAGTAGTTGAACACCTAATAAAGTGACCGGTAAGTGTAGATGCATTTTAATATGTATTTTGTTTGCTGTGTGACACAAAATGTGTTTTTCAGTCATGTTATGACATAATAAAACAAAACTAAAACACATAAAATAAAATAAAAAAATTGAATATTTATGCTTTGGCGCATTTAGTTTATAATCCAAATATTTATAATTCATAAGATTGTGAGGAACAGACTCAGTTTTTAATCAGGGACCTTCATCTTCTTCCCCATCAGCAGCTGTAATGGCTATGAAGCAGAAACTAGGGATAAAGAGTCAGGAAGGTAGGACTAAATAACATTAATTCTTGGCCTTGAGTCGAGTCTTAGATGAACAGATAATTCTATAAAACATATATTTTTTTGTATTTTATATAATTGTCAAATTTATTATTCATGCAAAAGATTTCTCAAGTTATCTTAGCATATTATTCAGGTTTGTCTTAACATTGCTTTCCAGTTACATTTAAGATTGATTTCTATTATTTATTTAGAATAATAAATATATAATAATAATGATAATAATTTTATTTAGAACAAATATACATATTTTTTATTATTTTGGTTTTAACCAATTCTGGTTTTGTCCATATTTTACCCAAAGCTGGGGTAAACATATTGGGGGGGGGGGGGGGGGCATATGGGTGCCATGCAAGCAAGAAACGCCACTGACTTTAAATATTGATTGAAAAACAGAAAAAGTGGCTGAAAGGAAAAAAAAGACACATCGAAATGGGTAAAAAGGTCCATCTATCACACATTTACATTAATTTACATTGAGAGTACCTGTATATGGACACAAGAAGACATATAGTCCCTAAAGCTAGTTTCAGCACTCACATTCATCAAACGCTACTCTGAATAAATTGATTACACATTAGCAGGCCAATACAGTCTAATTTGGTCTAATTTGATGATGACTCCAATCACAGTGTAGTACATTTTAACATTTTTAAAGCCAATACACAGCATTTCCCTGATTTTTCAACTCAACATCAGCACTGAAAATGTAAAAAAAAGTCTGTAGATTCTCCCTGGGTTTATACATTCACTTGCAGAACTTTTTGTGCAGAACACTTCTCTATTCACTGCACCATTGAGAGGAATAGGAACAAAGCACATTCAAATTTTCACATTTGCTGGATATATATTCAATTTCTGGATGTTCTCTGTATTTTACTTGAATGTGGCCGGATATACAATGCTCTAAGGTCGCCATATTATTGATACAACCAGATTTCAAACCTAATATATAATTCATACCTGATATTTTGAGTTCGACACTGATTGTGTTTGCAGATTTAAACAGAATCTACTAGAAGGAGACAGAGAAACACTTCGATGTGAAGTGACATTTGCGCATTCTAATGAGCTGAATTTGATTACCTCCATCCTGAAGAACACAAGTGTGACACAGGTATAAAACTGTGGCTTGAGTGGATTCGATTTATAGTGTGCATGTACACGCACACCAGCTGTGAGCTCAAACGGTATCATTGGCAATAAACCCAATCAAATGCTCCCCGTTTATTGTCACATATCGCCCTTTACTTCAGGCTGCCTGTGACTCTCCATAAATCTGAGCATATGTGAATTCAGAGGGATGGTAATTTCTGTAATTTCTTAGTTGTGTGTGGTTGGAGGCTGCGACCTTTAACAAATGTAATTAGCATAAAAGTCTGTGTGAGTAAGGCCTCTGATCCCAGGTCAGATAGAAGGGACGTGTGGTGCAGTGGAGGTGGACTACATTATCTGTTTGCTGCCAGAGCACTTATTCAAAGCCATTTCATAGCATTGAGCAGAGTGCTAGCTGTAAATCAACATGGCAAGACTTCAGTAGGATCGTATTCAAGAAGTGTCAATTCAAGGCCAGAATTTGCACTCCAGTGAAAACAGCAGAAAAGAAAATATTTGCTATTTTGACCTGATTCTTCACTATCTTTTTTCAAGGTGTCACTTGAGTGACAGGAGTATTTTCTGAAAAAAATATATAAGTTAGAGTAATATATTAAATATGTATGTATTTCATACTGCTGCAACAGTTTATTTTATCATGTTTGCTTGTACACTTTTTGAGTGGGTCTATCCAAGAATCTGTACATGAACGTATAAAATATGAATGTGTTCCAGAGTCAAATAACTATGTTTTGCAGCTCAATTTAAGCTGCAGGCAATTTAATACTCCAGTCCAGCCTTTGAGTTTTTTTTTTTGTTTTTGTTTTTTTAACATTTATGAAATAAAAGTATCAAAAGTGGTTTGAAATTATCTAAAGTGACAATATAAGCAATAAAAGAAGAAATAATAAGTGCCTAATGAATGTATGCAACAATATGTTCCATTCTACATGCCTTACTTGTTCCTGGTTACATCCTACTAGCTCGTGTGCCCATCTCTACACACCTCTCTGCATGCTCTATTAGCTCCTAGTCCAAACTTTACATGTTTTACTTAATCCTGACCAGACCGTACATGCCCCACATGCACCTGAACTGAACACTACACACCTGTACTTCTCTGGACGCACCTCCACACGCTTACCCCTATATGTTACCTTTTAATAAAACTACTCTAATACTACTGTATATGCAGAAAACATGAATAGAACAAAAACAAACATCTTGTAATGTGATTTGTTGGAAGAATATCATGAAATACTGTATGATTAGTATGGTTGGGCCATAACTTTAGAAAAAAAGGAATGCTGTTTGGTCAAATGCTTCTGCAGTTTATTGTACAAATGCGACTGTCCAACCAAATATTTTCAAACTTCTACATTTGAAGATGTGCCTTAGTCCTTTTTTGCAACACAAGCTTATTAAAAATATGTGATTTTCAATTTATCAATTCATCTTCATTTCTAAAGCGCTTTTACAATGTAGATTGTGTCAAAGCAGCTTAACATAGAAGTTCTCGTATCTTTAAACAGTGTCAGTCCAGTTTTCAGAGTTGAAGTTCAGTTTAGTTCAGTTCTGTGTGGTTTAATTTTCACTGCTGAAAGTCCAAACACTGAAGAGCAAATGCATCAATGCACAGCTCCACAAGTCCTTCAGCCTACTTGTTTTTTTTTTTTGTGAAACTGCAAAAAATTTACTGGGCAGTATAACACCAACAACTTTTGTTCGTTATAACACTAGTGATATTTACAAGGACATACTATCGACAAATAAAGGATTAGTTGGATGCAGTTTTTTAAACAACATCAAATAAATACCACAAATTAATTTAATGATGTCTATGATTTGTAATCAAATACTTTTGCCAAACATGTCTATCTCCATACGGACAATTTCTCTGATGTGGACAGTTTGCTCAGTAACTCACCTTGTGCAGCATTATTCTTCTGATGCAGAGTTTTCTGATTTGAGTCTAGTGAAGTGCCATAACACTAAAGGGATAAGAGCAATGTAAAATCAAGATGAAACTATGTGGTCACAGTGCATTTTTCTCTTACATTTGCATTTAAAAACATTATTTAAGGAAGGGTTTAGGTCAGTGATTCATTAAGTGATCTGATTGACAAGCACTACCCTTTTATGTAAGGACATGTATCTGAAATAAGGAACAAACTAAAAATAAGCAATTTCAGATTCTCAAATATTTAGACAGCACCGTCTGGTGTATGTGATTTCTAAAATGTGCAACAAAAAAAAATATCAGGTCCAACGTATTTTACGCTTTGCATTAATGTAAGCTAAAATATTTAATATTGTCACCTCACAGCAAGAAGATTGCTGGTTTGAGTCCCGGCTTGGCCAGGTGGCATTTCTGTGTGGAGTTTGCATGTTCTCCCCATGTTGGCGTGGGTTTCCTCTGGGTGCTCCGGATTCCCCCACAGTCCAAAGTCCAACATGCGTTATAGGCAAAGTAGGTGTACTAAATTGGCCATAGTGTATGATTGTGTGTGAATGTGAAAATGTATGGGTGTGTATTAGTACTGGGTTGCTGCTGGAAGGGCATCCGCTGTGTAAAACATATGCTGGAAAGTTTGGTGGTTAATTTCGCTGTGGTGACCCCTGATAAAAAATGGACTAAGCCGAAGGAAAATGAATGAATGAATGAATGAATGAATGAATGAATGAAAGAACACAATAAGATAGACAATATTGTATAACAAACTCTCAAATCCTTTATGTGCTCTTAATTGTTTCTTTCTGCAGAATTAATTATCTGCAGTAATAACAACAGTGTTTTAATGGAAATCTCAAACTTCTTCAATCACAACTTACAGTACAGTTAAAAATAATATGGTCTCTATGGGGATCCTTCTGTCCTTAATACAGTTTAACATCCTTAATGCAGTTTAATCACTTGAACATAGTTTTTTGGAATTATGCAAATATGCCTTTTCCCCCACGGGAGCAATTTGCCCAGTGTTTTGATTTCCACATTGGTAAACAGATCCTGGCATACTGCATTTGGTACTGATACCTACAAGCGTATCCGTATGCAAGGAGAAATATACGTCTGGTTTATGTTTATCACTTTTGTTGGATCTGCATCTAATTATAACCCTTCGCATCATAGCCAAATCCATCAATACCTTTCCTTCAGGTTTTTCACGTCTCTTCTCATGGATGGATGCAGATGAAGACTCTTAAGTGAGCTGTCAGACTTTAGTTGTGACCTACTTCAGATGTACTGTGCTCCAGACCTACTTAACATGACCGCCATAATTATCTCTCCAACACACACACACAGAGACATACTCTGTCTGTCCCCAGCCAAACACATCAAAGAAAAGGGCTGCAGCCCGAACGAGATCCTTAGAGAGAGACGGAGAGAAAGGAAGACAAAATATAGCATGGAAAAAACAATAAATCTAGGTTAGTGGCACACATGTTTGCATTCTTCATTAGGTTCTTCTTTGCGGTTTGTCTGTTGGTGCGCAGGCAGGGCTGACGCAGATGTGTGTTAGATAAACTGGATAATTTACAGACTGATGGATTTACCCACACATGCTGCAGGGGAGTTCAACAAAAGTGTCCTTCATTATCTCATTCATAAAATATCACATATCTCCCTTGATGGAACATATCTCATGTGCAGTAAATGAGTGAGGCTTTTTTTTTTGGAGAGACACCATCCAAAGCTCATTCTAAAAGTTAAAACCAAGGAGAATCACTTGGTACAATCTGGCAGACACTGCATTATAAAAAATACATGTACAGTATATAAAATCCCACAGATGACAATTATTTGAAGTATATCAATAAAACCAATGACCAGCAGGTTGCTGGAAAAGTTATTTCATTCATTCATTCATTTTTATTTTCAGCTTAGTCCCTTTATTAATCAGGGGTCGCCACAGCGGAATGAATCACCAACTAATCCAGCATATGTTATCATGCAGCAAATGACCTTCCAGCCGTAACCCAACACTGGAAAAAACCAAACACTTCTGCATTCACACATATACACTACGGCTAATTTAGCTTATCCAATTCACCTATAGCGCATGTCTTTGGACTGTGGAGAAAACGGGAGAACCTGGAGGAAACCCACTCAAACATGAGAGAACGTGCAAACTCCACAGAGAAATGCCAACTGGCCCAGCCGAGGCTCAAACTAGCAACCTTCTTGCGGTGAGGTGATTGTGAAATTGAAAAATGACAATTGGGAAAGTTTTTTCTATGACAAATTACTCAACATTTTGATAATATTAATATGATTTTATATTAGATAATTGGCTGAGATTTTTTTCTGTGTGTGTGTGTATATGTGTATATGAATATTTATTATGCTTTAATCATAATTGTTTTGTAATATAATATGATATAATATGATATAATATAATATAATATAATATAATATAATATAATATAATATAAT
>CAIGQZ010032240.1:3403346-3434041 GCA_903798205.1 Danio tinwini | reverse complement strand
TGATTGATTGATTGATTGATTGATTGATTGATTGATTGATTGATTGACTGATTAAAAAAAATACAAAAAAGCAAAACTATGTTATATTGTATCCAACACAAAAAAAATTAATAATAATTTTCTGCCAGGACATTATCTATTTTTATGTTTGCTTTTTCAGTGGATGCATATTTTACATGTGTCTTTGTGTGTGAAGTCTCCTATATTTAAGGTCTTAAAAGGGGCAATATTGTGTTTTGGTCAATTATTTTGGTCTGCAAAAAATTATCTAAATAATAATACGTTTCTGAAGACACGCATAAAAAAATAGCTTACGTTTCATTTTTAATTTGTCAACTTTAACTGCAGTTTGGTACTTTCACTTTCATTCAGGAACATTTAATGTATGCCCCTGTGACAAACAAGATATTGGATGCGAGTATGAACTGCAGGAAGAGTGGAGTTTTAATGTAATTTGATACCACACGCCAAACGGTTGAAAAAAACTCAGCATTTTGCAGTGTATGTGTCTGTGATCTTTCACTGACTCGGTAGGTGTGGAGAATAGTGTCAAACAGCTGAGTGTGTAAAGACTATCCTATCACAAAATGCTGTAAAAATCCTACACGACAGTAATAGTTTGATCACGGTGTTTACATATCTGTACTGCACTTAAATAATGTGACTAAAATCAGCATACTCCAAATGTCCTAATTCGATTTCTGTTTAGTTTGAATATGACCTAATCGGATTAAATTAATCAAAAATCACTGTTTACATGGTAGACTCAGAGTATTGTCTTAATCATATTAAAATCTGATTATTGGTGTCCATGTAAACATACTCATGCACTAGTTTTATGAATGTTATATGTATTATTTTGTCCTTTTTGAAGACTATAGATATGTTCTTCAAAAAAATAGTAAATAAAAAAAATTGTAATAAATAAAGTACTAAATAAAAAGTATCAAATTCCACAGAAAAAGAAATGTAGCTTTAGGTGAATTATGCTTTCAAGTAAAGCAATTTAATACAGTTTTTTCTTTCCATTTTGTCCATGTTTTGAAGTTAGAAGAGCTGCAAAAAAAAAAACTGAGAAAATTAAGATGTTATGCAAGTAGGGGAAAAAAGCAAAACAAAACAAACAAAAACATTTCCCTCACAAAGACTAAATAGCTTTCTAATTTTCACTCGCAATCTGTTCATGGAATGTTTTTAAAGGATTCTTTCGTTTATTCCCATCCTTTCTTCCTCCAGGCCATCCGGAATTAGTCACTTGAATATTTAATTTAGCCACAAACACTTCTAATGTCTTTCATGGTGTACACAGAAAGAGTTTATAGCTCCATATTTATTCTCCAAAATTCAAGAAACAGCCGGTGTTGTTTTTCTACTTCTTTTTTTTTTTTTTTTTTTTGTAACAGGGCTCTCTACCTCCAGCCTTATGCCTCCTAAAAACCGAGAATAAACCTGTGTGGTCCATCAAACACATGCAGATCTCCCCTGAAGTTTGAATGATGTAAATACGGCTGTTTTATAGGCATGTCCTTCATAAACATCACCAGCACAGCTCTCATTAACATGCTCATCCACCTCTATCAGCCACTGTTCACACCTGCTCAACAGTTCCTCATTATATCCGTCACTCAAGCAGCGACCGTACTGATCTCCTCTTGGCTTGCGGCTGTTTTCTCTGTAGGACCATGTGTGTGTGTGTGTGTGTGTGTGTGTGCGCGTGTGTGAGTGTGCAAGAATTAGGCTGTACTTCAGAGAGGCCCATAGCTCACCTGCACAGCAAAGGTCATCCTTTATTCATCAAAAAAAGATGAATAGCAAAGGGAGATATGGGGAAAGACAGAGCCGGGTGGGGTGGTTTCGACGGCTTTCGGCTGAGATTCACAGCTTTAAATGAAACCTCTGTGGAGTGTCTGCCGGGTGGGCCGTGCAGCGCTCATTTGGGTCAAGCTGGGCTGAAAGCGACTTACTTTCTCTTTGATGTTTTCTGCTCAGTCCAGTACAAAGTTTGGTAATGTCCACTCTAAGCTTCCGGCACATTTGTTATTTATTGATTTTTTTTTTTTTCATCTTGTAATATTTGCATAATTACATTGAATGTATCTAGAGGTTCAAGAGATGCAGTTGGTGTGAGCGCATATACTTTTGGCTACTGCCAATAGCATGAAACCTTCCAAATGTTACAGTTTATTAGGACACTTTTTGACTCACAAATACAAAATCATCTGACAGGATTGCTGTTTGCCCAAACTCAGTCCTGGAGGGCTGGTGTCCTGCCGAGTTTAGCTCCAGCTTATCTCAACACACCGATCTGGAAGCTTTTTGTATTTTTGTAATAGCTTGATGGGCTGGTTTAGGTGTGCTTAATTGGGGTTGAGGTTAAAATCTGCAGGACGGTGGCCCTCCAGGACCAGCACAGTGCACCCCTGGACTATACAAAGTTTTGGCTGATCCTTAATTGGTATCTAAAAAAGTATATTTCTATGAGGTCGATTCTTTTTCTGTAAATAATTACTTCAAATACATTTTGAAAATATATTTGATATTAAAATATTCTTTTTGCAAGCAGCACCCTGAAATAAAAATGTTAAGTTATTCAGGCAATGCCGAAAAAACTGTTCAATGTCAAAGTCTTATCCAAATTTATAATTGAAATTGGTTTAGTTTTGGAGTTTTGATATATTATGCTGGTGGCTCTCAACATAACTTTAATAAATTGGAATAAAGCTTTGACACCGTTTCCTAATTTAAAACAAAAGCATTGTCATCCTTGTAAGTTGAGAAAATATTATATGCTATTCCTTCTATGCTAATGAAGGACTACTGAGACATTCCAAGCATGGGATGGGTCCTCCGCGTGGCAGAGTTCATCACAGCTCCAATACACATCTCTGCCATTTGCTTACAGTAACCATGTGCCTTTCACCATACACAATTAATCTGCTTGTGATCTTCCTTCATACAACTTTGTCATGTTTGGTGTCATTTGACAGTTTATGACTTCAGGTTTGTAGTGATGAAATCAGCAGAGACATTGATTAATTGTATTTCAATATACAATATATTCACCATAGTTGAGTCATGGCCTGAGGAGAGTATGTAAATATACTTATCTCCCACTTCAACTCCTCAACTTTGCTTTCATGTTCAGCTGGTTTTGGGGGTTGGTTTTCACTTATGTTTGATAATGCTTTGCTCAGGGTATAATAAGGAAAGGTAACTGTTGATCTGGGAGAATGGCTTTTACTCTGCTTCTCCCGCACACCTGTGCCTTGCCTCATATGCTAACAAAGGCAGTTTTACTGTCTTTGTTGCTCAGCAGTGCATATGTTACAGCTTATTTCTTTATACAGTATGTTAGTTAGTTTCATTCTACAGTCTGTATATTTAAACATGTAACTTAATAAACAACTTTGCCTGCTTTAGGGCGTTGAGATTCTTTCTCTTTATCAATGATGATAACAACTTTAATGGAGTCAGATTAATTACAATGGAGTCAGGTAAATAAATGATCTAAACACGCCATCCTTCAACTGCTTTCTGTTTCCGATTATTGGTTCAGAATAGCAGCGTAAGCTTCAAGTCTTACATCCTTAACTGGTCAGAAAAACAAATGCTTTTTTTGTGTATGTGTGTGATCATAACAATTTGCCTTTTTTTCATAGCTCTGTGTCAATTTCCAATTATTAATAAACTTATTGCTTACAAATAGGTAAAATGTAGTGGTTTAGCAGAGTGTACAAATTTAAATTTATTACATATAAAACAAAGTATACATATTAAAAGCAACAATAAGTCATTTGGGGCTAATAAAATAAACATACTGATATACACTTGCTGAACTGGCCACTTTATTCCAACTATACGTTAACGCAAATTTCGAATCAGCCAATCATATGGCAGCAACTCAATGCATTTAGGCATGTAGACATGGTCAAGACAATCTGCTGCAGTTCAAACCAAACATCAAAATAGGGAAGAAAGGTGATTAAAGTGACTTTGAACGTGGCATAGTTGTTGGTGCCAGACGGGCTGGCCTGAGTAATTCAGAAACTGCTGATCTACTGGGATTTTCACACACAACCATCTTTAGGATTCACAGAGAATGGTCTGAAAAAGAGAAAATATCCAGTGAGCACCAGTTCTATAGACGCAAATGCCTTGTTGATGCCAGAGGTCAGAGGAGAATGGCCAGACTGGTTCCAGCTAATAGAAAGGCAATAGTAACTCAAATAACCACTCGTTACAACCGAGGTATGCAGAAGAGCATCTCTGAACGCACAACATATCGAACCTTGAGGCAAATGGATTACAGCAGCAGAAAACCACACCAGGTGCCACTCCTGTCAGCTAAGAACAGGAAACTGAGGCTACAATTCGCACAGGCTCACCCTTTCTGCTGCAACATTGGGATGGTAGGGTCAGAATTCCCGGTGGCCTGAAGGTCAATGCACCCCTGCACACCCCTCCTCGCCCCCTCCCTGCTCTTCACTTTCTAGATTGCATCAGATGTGGCCTGACTGACAGTTACTTTTGCCCGGTTGAAAATGCTTTCCCAGTCCGCCCCTGCTGCCTTGTATCAACGGTTCAGGCTGGTGGTGGTGGTGTGATGGTGTGAGGGTGTAATGATGTGGGGGATATTTTCTTGGCACACTTTGGGCTCTTTAGAACCAATTGAGCATCGTGTCAATGATACAGCCAACCTGAGTATTGTTGCTGACCATGTCTATCCCTTTATGACCACAGTGTGCCCATCGTCTGATGGCTACTCCCAAGAGGATAACACGTCATGTCATAAAGCACGAATCATCTCAGACTGGTTTCTTGAACATGACAATGAGTTAACTGTACTCAAATGGCCTCCACAGTCACCAGAGCTCAATCCAATAGAGCACCTTTTGGATGTGGTGGAATGAGAGCTTCACATCATGGATGTGCAGCCGACAAATCTGCAGCAACTGCGTGATGCTATCAAGTCAATATGGACCAAAATCTCTGAGGATTTTTCCAGTACCTTATTGAATCTATGAAGGATTAGGACAGTTCTGAAGGCAAAAGGGGGTCCAACCTGTTACTAGTAAGGTGTACCTAATAAAGTTGCCAGTGAGTGTATATTCATTCATTCATTTATTCATTTTCTTGTCAGCTTAGTCCCTTTATTAATCTGGGGTCGCCACAGCGGAATGAACCGCCAACTTATCCAGCATGATTTTACACAACGGATGCCCTTCCAGCCGCAACCCATCTCTGGAAAACATCCACACACTCATTCAAACTCATACACTACAGACAATTTTAGCCTACCCAATTCACCTGTACTGCATGTCTTTGGACTGTGGGGGAAACCGGAGCACCCGGAGGAAACCCACGCAAACGCAGGGAGAACATGCAAACTCCACACAGAAACGCCAACTGACCCAGCCCAGCCTAGGTTCGAACCTGCAACCCAGCGACGTTCTTGCTGTGAGGCGACAGCACTACCTACTGCTCCACTGCGTCGCCGTGTATATTCATAATATATAATATTTTATTAAACAATGTGTGAAATAATCTATATTTTTGGAATCACCTTGAAGTGCACAAAATGGTTTTCAATATAGTATTGTCAAATAAGTAATGATTTAGTGACTGCTAGATACACCATTAAAACAAAACAATGGTTGACAACCTTATATCTCAATTGGACATTATGACAAGTGAATGTTTATTGACCATAAAAGCTGGAATTTTGTCCAAATCTTATGCTGAAGTCAATCACCTGTCTTTTTGAGACGAGCCAGTTGATATATTGTTGGGTTCACCATGTACACATATCTGTGATCTCAGAGAGGATCCGTCTGGCTGGTAATGGCTGGAATCCTTCATCTCAGCTGTGTGGAAAATTTCATTACTATATATACATAATTAATACAGCAATAATAGTTATTCTTGCTTCTGTATCTCATTGGATGCCTGTGCTTTCGTCCACAGCCTGTCTGTGTGGAAATAAAAGTAGGAAAAAAATGACAGCTTAGTATCGATGTCAAGTGCCCATCGAGGATTAATAAAGCTACATCACACAGTATGACAAACACCACCCGCTAATCTTGCTAATTTGCCCCAGAAGTCATCAAGGCACAAGACGTACTCGAAAGTAACTTCTACAACTGATTTGTTGCATTTTTCTCTCTGGCAACTGTTCTCTTTTGTTGTGCGAGTGAGTCTGAAAGCCTGCCCAAGACATACATCAAAACCCCTCAAGATCAACAGCGCTAGCGCTCACACTGCTGTGCCTATAGAGTAATGAGCACATGACAAGTGTTAGCAAAGATGCTAAATTATTCTGTTTCTCATATTGAATTTTTTAAAAAGTAATTAGCGTGCAGGCTAATGTCATGAATTGTTAATTAGTAGCGTTGTCAGACGCTGAGGCAGTGATGGATGTTTGGTTAGCCAAGGCTGCTAAGGTGATCAAACGAGCCTGAGTTCTTTCTTACAGTATGCTAATCCAGCGTCCTCCCAGATTTCCAGACATGAAGCAGGTATTGAAATGCTTGCACGCTGAAGGTCTGGTAATGAGTAGCAGGCTGTCCTATCTGTTTAAATTAAAACTCAAAGACATCCTCAGCCACGCCCCCCTCTGCGGCACATCCATGCTTACCAACAAGGTTGCCTAGCACCAGTTGCTAAGTTACCGCCAAAGCCTGATGTTCCTCTACAGGCAGGCAGTGGTGCAAATGTTATGTTAGTTTCTAAATATAGAAAGCGTTCTGATTTACTAGTGTCATTGTAGAAGTGCCTTTTCTGCCTGGCTCAGAATAGAAAGCAGGGCTCCTTTTCTTTAAATAACACTCAACCCGATCGTTTTGAGACTCAAATGAACACGATTATTTCTCAATTATCATGTAGACACTGTCTGGGCTTGTTGATGTGACTAATTGTTTGAGATGAAAATAAAGACTAGACAATCTGTTAGCGCTGTTCTTCAGGTCATTGGCTTGGTGTGCTGAGAAATCAATTCATTTTGTGCACAACAGTGGAAACGGTACATTTCTATGAGGCTGTCACTGTTCTCTCATGCTGTAAATGAGAATCTCTTCCAGATCATCACCTCGAAGAGCCGTTTAGAACGCACCCGGTGGTGACCACAACCCCACCCCAGCCCACCGAGACACCAGGCAAAACCAGTATAAAAGATAGGACTGTAGGCAATCAATATGTGCTGCGGACCCTTGGCTGGAGCGTGTGGACATATGCTAACGGGACAATGGAGAAGAAAGGTGCTGCCAATCTGCTTCAGAGCGGTTTCTCCATCAGCCGTCCCCCTGGGGCCACCATTGTGTGTCCGGTTTTCTATCAACAAGACTAATTTAAACCACCCTCAAGAGAGTGAAAGAGAAATATCGAGCTATGTTCTTTGAAATGCGCAATCCCCCATCCTCCATCTCTTTACAAACACACACACAAGTAATCTGCACAGTCGAACTGATGAGCAGTCGCATTGCTAAAAGCAATAAACAGCTATTAGTTTAGGTATTGTCAGTAATAAGTAACATTTCTGTCATTTTGAAAGGAATTTAAGTTTTTCTTTCATTAAGTGAAATGAGAGCACCTTAAAATAAATTGTTTCATGTTTTTGAACAATATTTCATCAGAAAAAAAGTCACTTATGAACAAGTTCTGCATGAATGGTTCTTTTTGTTTTCCGATAATCAGTTGGATGGCTTCAATCACCTAATTGCATCACATATTTTAGATTTAGGTTTTTAATGAACTGGTCAAAATGATCTGATCGCAGTTTAGAAATTGTTTATTTATTCATTTATTTATTTTAGCCAGCTCTTTTAAGTGAATCAGTTCAATCGCCTGAATCATTTCAGCTTGAGTGACAGCTGATCCAGCACAAACAATTCCCTCAACTGAGTCTATTCAGGAGTTCTTCTAGATACACACTTTTTAAATACGCATTAAGCTATTATTAATGTAGCTCCTACATATACAATAGCTGTTTTTAGATAATGACAAACTAATAATTTGATACAAGGTTAAATTTTTATTAATAACATATTTACAGAAAACTGTTAAAACGAAAAGAACAAGCCAAGAACAACTTTGAATTGAATTATTGTCAGTGAATCACAGAGTATGATTTAACAATGAATCACTGAAATTAAAGGTTTGAATCATCACATTCGATTTGAAAATTAATATTTATAATTAAACGGTTGGTTCATTTTACGAAAGAGTATTGAATACACAAGACATGTCACTCATATAGTTTTGAATGGGAAAAAATGTAAAGGTATGGTGAATGAAGCCCTGCCTACTAGTACACAGGGCCAGCACATCTACTGTATAGAGGAGCTTTCCATACACTTTCATCCACGGGTTGATTGTCATTTGCTTAGAGCACCAGTTCAGCCTGCTCCGGCCCTGCTAGTACAGGAGCTAATCAGCGATTTCTACAGACTGACATTTCTCCACTGCAAAAAAATGCTTTTCTTACTTAGATTTTTTTGTCTTGTTTCTAGTCCAAATATCTAAAAATTCTTAAATTAAGAATAATTTTCTAGACAAGCAAAAAATATTGTCTTGTTTTAAGAAATAATAAGCCAATATTAAAGGAATTTTTCCTTAAAACGAGAAAAATTATCTGCCAATGGGGTAAGAAAATTAATCTTATGTCAAAAGGAAAAACAAGATTATTTTGCTTACCCCATTGGCAGATTATTTTGCTTGTTTTAAGGAAAAACTCCCTTAATATTGGCATATAATTGGCATAAAACAAGACAATAAGTTTTGCTTGCCTAGAAAATGCTTCTCGATTAAAGAATTTGTAGATATTTAGACTAGAAACAAGACAAAAAAATCTAAGTAAGAAAAGGTTTTTTTGTAGTGTCCGGGGGAAAAGCTCGGACCAGGCGTGTGCTTTTATGAAATTACACTGGAATTTCAGCAAATATTTGCTTCACAAACATAAGAAATAAATCAACATAAAGCTTGAAATCTGTGCTTTTAAATAAACCAAGTGCACTTGAAAACAAAAGTTTTTTGGCTTTGTAATCTGTCTAAAACTAACGCGAGGTACAGTCCGTCCTGTCAAACGCACATCACATGACAGCAACTACTCAAACGCTCCACAAACTTGTAAACAAAGAGTCGCTGTCATTTCTGGAGGACATTTGTCATCAACATCAAGTTGTGGATTACTTCAGAAGACCAGCGCGATCAATCAAAGCATTATCCAGAGGATGATAATATGTATTATTTCGAGTGCGCATTCGCATTAGCTTGGGCAACCTGAAAAAAATGCCAATTTTGTTTGATTCGGACATTTAGAAACAAAACTTATGAGACAGTTGTTGTTTAATTTTATTGGTGATTCCACATATGTAATTTAATCTTAAACTTGTTTTGGAAAATTTAATGTTTCCCCATCCAGACAGAATGCTCGAGCATACTGACCGCGTTTCAAAGACGGCCACCGAGTGAAATGACTTGCCTTAAAGGGGCTTTGATTTTACTCAACTGACAAAATGATCTGAGTCACTGAATTGTACAAGTTGTCAGTGAATAGGATTTAATAAACCGATTTAAATAGGATTTTAAACCGATTTATTTTATTTTTTTTCAGGACATTACTGTCAATAAATCGGTTGAAGTGATTTGGATCATGTAATTCGATTTAAGAATAAATCATTCTTTTTGAGTCAAGATGAGCATGTCAAACTGTCCATTCAGGAGTTCTTCCAAAAATTACTATGTCTCATTAACTAGCATACATGGCAAATAAATAAATAAATCATAAATACAGCTCTCTTCCTCTTCCTGCAACTTATATTATGTCTGGCTATTTTATCTTAAGAGTCTAACTTGCTGCAGCAAAAAAATTTAAAGAACACATCTAGCTACATTAGCTTATCCAACACGACCTACTATTTCGACATTTGATTCATTTAAAGACCCAAGGTGGGAGAGTAATTAAAGCATAAAGAGCAAACTGTGAGTGTTGGATTCATATCTAATATTATGTGAACAAAATCAGCATGCATGCATAAGAGGAACTAAAAAGCTCAAACATATGATGTAGTGCAGAATTCAAACAACCCACTCTGTCTTTCAAGAACAGCCGGACTCTCAGCCCTACTGTAGGGCACTAGAAGTGTAGCTCTCTGCCTTCTTTGAGATAAATGATTCATCTGATCCCCTGTATTAGCAGTTATTGCTCCTGAAGGATAATCCTCCCTTAAAAGGGTAAAGGTTAACATCCGTGGACAGGTAAACACAAATGCTAATTCTCCATAAAGTGCACACTGCTATCAGATAGCACACACTGCATCCATCCATTGCCGTCTGGATGATGTTCTGGTGCTTTATGGATCTGTATGCGCATGCTAAGAGCAGCTCGTCTCTGGGGTGCGTTGCAGGTAATTGTATGGATTGCGGTGCTCTTAAACTGTGTTTGTAGAAAATGCTTGGCAGGATAACAGACGGCAGTGATTATCCCGAATCTTATTGATTTCCCTTCACCGGCTCAGTGAGACCATGAGAGAAAGCCTTCTGTTTTTAGAAACAACAACAACAATAAAATCATACACACGTCTAAAAACACAATATGCCGCATGAGATTCAGATGCATCAGATAATGGTCAAGTTAATGTGTGTAGCAGGCCAATAATCCCACAATAAGTCCCTGTTGAAGGAAAAACATTTTAAATCAGCCTAAACTGGTATGCCAAACTTAGCTGGACAGGGGGTTCAGTTACAACTGAAAACCAGACCAGTAAATTACAGGAGACTCTATTAATTAGCGCTTCATTATTCAGTTCTACTGAAATCTTTTGTATCATCCGGTAACACTATAGATCACAATTTATGCTATTAACTATTGGCGTGTTACCTGCCTTTTTATTATTATTAATTGTTCAAATATAGTTAAACAGTATGATCTTATTCTGCATCCTAAAACCTAAACCCAACTTATACCTTACTATAGTAGTTTATTAAGCTAGAAGTGTTAAGTTTATAAAAGGATTTATAAAGCATAAATAGTCCTTACTTTAGATTAGGTCACAAAACTGCATCAAGTTAAGTTAATAAAGCTTTAATTAACATACATAGTAACCATTACTATATGCCTGAATAATAAGATATATAAATGTTAATTTCAATAGTTTATTAATCCTTTACTAACTCATTCTGACTGATCTTAAAAACCTCCAACTACTCTTAGATACAAATATTGTGATACTTAATTTAGTAATGGAAAATCAACCAGTCACAAATGATTAAGTACAATTATTAAGCGCATTATAAATGTGGTTATAAGTCAAGAGCATTTGTAGCTGTAGTTCTAAACTGCTTACTAACGTTTATTAATGTAGAGTTAATGCTTAACAGATAATGAATTCACTAGATACTAATGCTTAATAAATGATTCATAGTGTGTAGTTATTATAAAGTGTTACCAAAAAATCTAATCCATCTCACAGATGCATTGACAGAGAACTGCTCCTTAAAGCCCATAGCACACTGGATGCAAGTCGCAGTGCTGTGTTACCCCGCACCGCACCATGTATTTTTAATTTCTAAACATTGTTTTAGTGGATTCACCATTCGGCGTTCATATGCATTGCTAAATAACGCATAGGAAGTAATGTAAAGTATGTAAAGACATGGTATGCCAAGCTTTACGTCTCCCTGCCTCCCTTGTTTTTAAATTAAAGAATCCCACATACATGGTAAGTTTAATATAAGCTTGTATATATATAAAAAAAGGGAAATGATAATTAAATTTCAATAGGAAACACTGTGACAAATCAAACACAATCTGGGGCATTTATATTTAAGATCCCATGCACAACCTAACAATCTGTGTTTTGTTCCGATTGGCCTGATATTTACCTAGATTCTTATCGATGAGAGTGAGGAAACAATGTTGTTGGAGGCCCACAGTATGCCCATTTCCATGTACTGATCACTTAATCTTCAGCTACGCCTAGATATATCCAGATTTTCATTATATAGCACTTTAGGGTTAGTTTATGGATACATACAGGTTATCATTACATTGTGGGTAAACTAAGAAGCCTAGCCTAAACTATACACAGTAACCAGCTAGTGTATACTGTATACAAGAAGTGTATTATAAACTTTTATCGTAAACTGCAGAGACATGCTTAATAACAGGTTCAGTTAAGAAATGTCATAAATTTCATCTGAAAAATTACAAGAAAATTTGAAATTAATTGAGGCAGACGCAACCTTCAAGTTAACGAGAATTGTATTAGCTCTCCAATCTGTGCAAAGCCCTCAATAACGAGACAACAGCAATTAAAATTCTTAATTGTAAATGTCAGCTTGTTGAAGCAGTGAGTGTTTGTGGGAGGAGACAGATTGGTGGCTGCCAGGGTTTCAGGAATTTTTATTTATTTCTTTTTTTTGGAGAGCATTGACAGCTGAGAGCGTGAGTCAGGGTGTTTTTGTCTCTGATTTAAAGGCCTGCTGTGTAGACAAAGTGAGAGATTGAAAACCTTCATCACCTCTGTCTGTAAGAAACAAAACACTGTGTACTGCGACAATGTGTGTGCGCACTTTTTTTTAAAGCTTTCAGTTTTTCAGATTCTATATCAATCAAAACGGGGCTTAAAATAAAAAACACCATCTCAAAGACTTTATAAAAAAATACAAGGGCTAATACATTGTATATGACTGTAAGAAAAAGTATTTCTTTTCCTTAAATTACAAAAGGGTTCAAACATGACAGATAACAGAAAGCTTGTCGTTGTGTTTCTGTTGAGCTCTGACATTCTGAAAATGAAATTACCCTGTTTTTAACAGTGTATATTAGTTTGGCTAATATGCTCTTTGTGCAGCTTGTTTTTCCATCGCTGGGCAGGTTTGTAAGCCCATTGATTTCTCCTGACAGACATATTCAGAGCTCTCGGCTCAACTGATTCCCTTTGGGGAAATGATCTGCTAGAAGACACACTTAGGTGGTCTTCATCCATCAGCTTCATTCTGTGCAAGAATATGTGATGGTTAAATTTAGAAAAATTGATAAACGTTTCCCTGAGCAGAACCTTCTGATGTTTCTATAAATTGAATTTGTTTTTTAAAGTCTTCACTGAATCATCTGTAGCCAAAGATGATGACATCAGCAGTCGTTTCATGGCGTTCTGGATATATTTAGTGCTCCAGAGACCCGGTTAGACTAGAGAGAGAAACAGGATTTCTTTTTTTCTCTCTCTCTTTAATGCGCATTTTTGTTTTGCAAAACCCACGGCCATTTTAATAACTTAAGAAATACATTTAATATTGAATGAATCTTATTATTATTTATTTTTTGACTTTTCCTAGTCTTAGGAGATCTGATCTTTTTTTTCTAAATAATATTTCTTTCATTTAGAATTATAAAATGCCACTGACAATACTCATACTGGGTGGCACGGTGACTTAGTGGTTAGCACTGTCCTTTCACAGTAAGGTTTGAGTCCCAGCTGGGCCAGTTGGCATTTCTGCAACCCAGGCTCATTCTAAAAACGTACCTCTATATGCATTTCTGGTGAGCATCAAATACATCCCAGGAGCTGTTTTTTTTTTTTTGTTATAGCAGTTTTTGTTTTCACGAGTCCACAAAGCCGCTGAGTACACTTTTTAAGATCTCAAATTTTTCTTGCGAGTGGCATTCACGCCTGCTCTTCTCTCATAAATCCATCAGAGGCCGCTGTCGACTGACTGTTTGACTGACTGAGCGATCGACTGACCCACCCCCTCCTCTTTCTCTAAACTCAACCAATAGTATTTTAAAAAGCACAGATTCACCCCATACCGTGGGTTTCCTCCGGGTGCTCCGTTTCCCCTACAGTCCAAAGATATGCGCTATAGGTGAATTGGGTAAATAAACTAAATTGGATACACTCAAATGACTCAAAAGGTTCAAAAGAATTTGAATAGCTGTACATGTTTACAATTCTCTAATGCAGGGTTTACACGAAACCAGTTTCAACTTGAAATGTTTTGGCTGTTGTGTTACACAATAACAGCATTTTGCTTTTTGAAAAAGTTTTTGTCTGTGTAAACTACAAAAAACAATTTTGTAAAAAAAAAAAAAGTGTGTTGTCATGCATACAGTATTCAGTACATTCATATATTTATCAGTCAAAACAATGAAACTGGACTACAGAATCATGTGTCAACCTCATCAACATCACCAACCACTGGCCTGGCATACAGAATACAGCATTTAGAGTTGTTTTTAAGGATCTGTATAAACAAATAATTTGGCAACATTATTATATATAAATAATAATAAGAATAAACTTTATTTTTATATAACGCCTTTAAAAGTAGCATCTCAAGGCACTTTATAGACAAAATCTGCAGCAGTAAAAGATACATGCAAGGATATAAAAGACTTTTAAAGTTTTTATTTCAGTTTATTTTATTTTATTTAACTTCATTTCATTTTTATTTACTGTGTTACATAGTACTACTGGGAACTTTTACTGAGTTTAGACTGTTTATAAAAATCCTAATGTGTACTCCAACACTTAATTAATGTTATTTTGTTAAAGTTATAACCCAGCTTTATTTTTAAATAACTATTCTGTACAGAGTCTCCACTATTCAGTAAACAAAACAAAAAAATCCCACTGAAAAATTGTCTGATTTCATAAAGCAGTGCAAATGGCATGTCAGTCTCCTACACTGTCAACATCTAAACTGTTATTTTTAAAATGCAATGCTTCATGTGCCTGTAGTTTCTCTCATTAAAGCTGAGAAGTACACTGTCTTTCTCAGATTTGTGTTGTCTCTGCAGCTGGTTGGTTTGGTTCATGGCTTGTATTATCACCTTAAAAAATAAAAGGTATAACTGTTAATTCACTCACCCTCAGCCCATACATGATGTAATAGTACATTGTATTACAATAGCTTTGTAAAAAATATACAATTTCTTGCATGATACCTCAATGTATCATCAGGAGTCACGAGTTTAAGTTTTACTTTGTAGGTTTTTATGTTAATGTTATTTATTAATTTGTTTGTTTGTTTGTTTGTTTGTTTAGACTCTCAGAATTCCAATAGCCATTGCTGTTTATGAATCACAAAAGACCAAGGTTTCAGCTAAAAAATGTATTTTTTTTTTTTCGCCTGAGGTGAGGTAACAGCAAATGTAAATTTTTTGGGCAAACTTTTCAATCCCTATGAAAAAAAAATAACAAAGAAGGAGAAGTTTTTCAGAAAGCACGACCTATAAGAATGTGGACTTAGGAACACAAATTTTTACAATCGTTAAAACCTCATCTACCTGCCTCTCTATCCTCAAAGTTTTCTCACAGTAACGAGACAGTCAGGACACAGAGGGGAAAAAAACAGCAGCAGGCAGCCTTGAGAGAGTGTAAACAACATTCACAAACAAACCTGAACTCTGGGCTGCATTGAGATCTCTCATTCTCACTTTACCTCTCTCAGGTCACCATTCACAAGCCTGTGACATCTACTGCTAACCAACAATTGAGAAGCAATCTAGCTTTAAAACATTTAAATGCTCATTTATGCAGCACGGACCTCTGAACACGTCTAGGTCATGCCTTACATTACAAGTAAAGATCATTCTAATTATTTTTGCCCAGTGATTTCTATCACATTCCCTCCAGTCATCCGTGTTAGCAAACAGCACAGAGCCGATGGAGCAAACACATTAACAGTTATGAAAATCAGCAGCAGCCTTTGATCTTTTGATTGGCATCCAAACAAAAATTAAAGCTTCAACTACGGCCTCGGGATGTGAATCTTGAGAGAGAGAGGAAGAGAAGGAGGGTAGATTTCCACTCTGACAAGTGGTCAAAAATTAAAGGTCTTGCCTGGAGGATAATAGTCGAACAGCAGAGTAATTAACGCTACAGAATTATCTACCCGCAACAGAGAGATGATGCAACCAAGGATTAGGTTTCAATTTGAAACCTAATCTTGACTAATAGCTATAAGGGGATATTTGGGAAATAAAAAACTGAAGCATAAGGTTCTTGTATCAGCGGTTTATTTTGCGATGTTTGGACAGCTGCCTGTGCATCATCAATGCTATATTGATGTTGTTATATTCACCATATTAAAACTAGATAGCAAAGTTTGGTTGGGACAAACTTTTTCAAAAATTCTGGCTTGAGAAAGTCTTGCCTAAAACTTTGCAAGTTGTATGTTTAAACTTAATTAGAATGAAAGAAATATTTAGAATATTGCTAGCATGTTGCTACCCTGTTTAAAATGCTGATAGTATTAATTAGCACGTTGCTAGCATGTTTTTCTAACATGGTTAGCAAATTGCTACCATAAATGAGTATTGTGGAGAGGTAAGCATGATCGAACACCCAATGAGGGGGGAGAGCATGCTCGGAGCCCGGCAGCTAATCAGCAGGCCAATCAGAAATAATAAATAACACCTGTTTATTCTAGTGATTGGGCCGGAGAGACACGCTTCTTAAGGAGAAGGAGCAGCCGGAGAGAGGAAGGAGAGACCACAGACACACACACACACACACACACACACACACCCGCACACACCCGCACAGCTACACGTGTGGTGTGTTTATTTAAAAATAAAAGATTTGTACTTACCCGATATCGCCGACCCTGTCTTCTACTTCCCTCATACAAACGAACTTTACCGCAAGTATGTTCGAGTTTACTAAACCTATACGATATTGTACACTCGAGAAAATAAAGGTACCAAATCTGTCACTTTTTAAAAGGTACATTTTTGTTCCTAACAAGTCCTTAAAGGTAAATAAATGAATACCTAAAAAGTACAAATGTGTACCTCACATTAACTTAAAGGTACAAAAGTGTACCCTAAATGTACTAATGTCCACTATGGTACAAGAGTCCCTTTTAAAAGGTTCCACAGATTTTGTACCTGTATTTCTGAGAGTGTAATGACAGTTATAGCTACATTTATAATAGTGTTATTAATACGTTTTAGTGATGCATTAAATTTTTCAAAGCACAGTTAATTTTTTTCAGTTCTCTGGATGTACTTTGAAATAAAGATTCACGTTCTGTTTTCAAACCTTTTACATTGAAGAAAATATACTGTATGAGTGGATCTTCAAATGCAGACTACTGTATATATATAGTCTGTAAAAAGGTTTATATCTATCTATATATATATATATATATATGTAAATCCCACCAGTGCCAATATACAGCCGTATCACACTGCTATGAGTGTGATTTTGCGTTTATACAACAGTTCAACGGCAAAATCGTGTGTATAAAAAAGAAAATCAAACACAGAGACTCTCAAAAATCTTTTTGTACATGTACAGGGAACTACTGCACTTTCTTCCGCCATTCATTCACATCTGCAGCAGACGTCAGAACAGCAGAAACTGTTACCAGTTCACAAACATCACTTTAGAACTAGTATTTAAATGGTTCTCCAGCATAATGTCTAAATTAATGACAAAACAAGTGATTTTTGTTCTTCATTGATCTTCACTTCTTTCAAGTGAAGATTATAAGGCTGAACAGCATGAAAAACACAGATTTTTCAGTATTTCTCTGTTGCAATCGGTATTTCACAATGATTTATTATTATTAGTAATATAACCTTTATTTTACCAGGAAAGACACATTGAGAGTAAAAATTTATTTTACAAGAGCGTCCTAGTCAAGATAAAGCAGTATATGCTCTATATGTCACGTGGGTCTAACAAACAAAAAACAATTAACATAATTAACCCCAAAAAAGCCAGAGCAAAGCAAACACTACCAGTTTATGTGGTATAAACACAGAACTACAAAAAACAAGAGAGAGAGAGAGATCGACTCAGAATGTCACTTACCTAATTTATAATGATTTGTTCAGCTGTAGTTAAAAATTTACGCAGAGAAAATGCTGTTTTTCTCCCCTTGGGACATAGCAGTCTCTGTCGCCATCTTGTGGTGAAACATCAACTGTCACTTTTTTTGGTCTGCTCAGACAGGTTGATGGCAGCCAATGCATTGAATCCGAAGCTCTGAAATTTTAAATCTATTTAAAAAATAAGCATTATCCTTATAAATAAACTACATAGTTGCAATCTTAACAATTATATTCTCAACTAAAAGACCCTCAAAAGTACATTATGTTGTCTAACAACGGCAATATTTGTCAAACTGTAGTGTCCTCTGCTTGTTGCTATATGTGGGTGGAGTAATACACAAGGGTGAATGGAGAAGAGGCTGTATTAGTGCTGTTATTTGCAGAATATTGCACGGCTATCAGCCAATTAGATTCTAGAACGAGACAGAACTGTTGTATAAATATATATATCCGTAAATTTGCAGTTTTGCATAGTTTGTGATTAATGTTTTTTTATTAAACATTTTCCCTGTTTATGTTCATTTATGATTTTAAATTGGTTTATGAGACCTTGAAAAAGTGACTTTTATGAGCATTTTTTTTGTTTAAACATTTAGTTTAAAATGATATATTGTTTGTGTTAGTATTGTATATATTACGCTACAAAACCTTAAATTTTCTGTTATTTTACAAACTGTATTTTGGCAAATCCATAGAACTGCTAATAGTTTTGAAGTGGTCTGCTAATTTTTCTCAGAGCTGTATAGCTAAACAATCTACAAATTGCTTACTTATAGTTGTCTCTGTATATTAGCTGTGATTGGGTGAAAGCATTTTACAGTAACACTGAAAAAATAGCACATAGCAACCTTAATCTCCCGCATCCCCTCTCTGATGAAAAGCAGAAATGAGCCTTAGAAAGCTATTTCCACAATAAACAGCTGTCGAAGTCACAAACGCACCTCATTCCCTGTAAACTAGCTCACCTGCGCCTGGCTGACACTTCAGAAGATGCGTTTCGACAGCAAGGACAAGACTCGCCTTCCTGCTCCACATTCCCCTGTCAATGCAGACGCTAAACTCTGCGCATGAGCGCCAGTGCCTCAGTTTGAAAGCTAAGTTTATCATTTCTGCAGGATGCTGGATGTGGAGTTAGTCAAAACCTTAAACATCCAGTCCTCCTACAATTCATCTGGGCAACTGTCGCTCACAGCTACTGCCACGTTAATATGAAATACAGCTTAGAGAACTTGAAAGTACAACATCTAGACTGGAGCGAGTAGTCGCACTGGCCGTCTCCCCGGACACTAAGTATAGTTGAATGTAATGACCCCGTCACTATACTACACAATTAGCTGTGATTTAAAGGTCATTTAGGACACAGAAACACTCTCAACTTTATGGTCTCAAACTCTTCATGGCAGAAGTAAATCAAAATGTAATTTGGTAACTGTGTTCCAGGCGAAAAAGTTCAGGGTTGTTAATGGATCATATGAGGAGAGCTGAACAAATGTTGTGATGGGCTTGGAAAAAAATGACTTTTAGAACATATTGACACTGTCTGACTTTTTGCTTAATGTAAATCAATGTTATTGACTACTCTTTATGTCACGCCCCGTTTACACTAATACATTTGAGTTTTAAAGGGCATCTAGGTTACCCCTTTTTCCAGATACCTTTCACTAGTTTGTATTTTATAGCTCTCAACAGCTTTTTGCTGTTTTTGTGTACTGTGCCTTTAAGGCTAGTCTTCCCCACCCACCACTCCCACGTGCCTGTCAGCGAGCCTCAGTCTCTGCCCACGACTGCCTCAGACAACTGACAGACATAAAGGAAACTGATCTCACGTAACGTTTGTGAGAAATACTACAGTAAGAACTTTACCAATGAGTATTTGATGAATTTGTTGTGGAGCTGCAACAATGAGTCACACACAATGTCGTTACAAAGTTCACGCACACACACAGACCCACACACATCGCAGACACACACACACACACACACACACAGTGCGGACACACACACAGACAGCTTGCGCGTTTAGCTTTGCACTCTTTGCATGCAAATGTGACAGGATACAGGTTAATATCCACTGCTGTATGGATATCTGTTATGTTAATGTACAAAATAAACCTGATTTAACGTCTACAAACCGGGATTTAAGTGTCTGCTTTTATAATTGTTCTGATACGCAGCTGTGTTGATTAAGTAAATCTGAAGTAAATGGCTGTAATTTATTACAAACATGCACTGTTTTAAAATATTTTAAACTTGTAAAACTCACTCTTGATCACATTTGATGATGATTGATGATCCAACCAAACTAAACAGACCTCCCGGTTGCTTTGCGCACATCCTGTCTTGTATGAGTATATGCATTACTACAGAGACATGTTAATACGCAGCTGTCAATCAATTCGGTGGTGGGGGGACCGCAATCCTACATCAAGTTGCGGTCGGTTTCAAAACCGCTCCAATTGGTCCACCGTTTTTATGTTGTTAAATTGAAAAAAAGGACTGGGTGTGTTTATATCACCCCAATATGACGGTCTATACACTATACCTACACATATGTCTGTCCAAACAGCTTGAAAAGTAGATTTTTCATTTATTTTCTATAATGTATAAACTTATTGTTTGTTATACTTTTATAATGGCCATTATTGATTATTTAAACTGATATTCAGCAAAAGAGAGGGTATGTTTTGTATTTTTAATGAAAATGAAAAAACATAGTAATGATATAGGCTCCATTTTGTTATCAATGAAAGTGAAAGAAAAATATGCATACAGTGAGGATGATATAAATATCGTATAAATATGTAGCTACACTATTACATACAGCTGTATATACAGCTATTTACTGTATGAACTGTGTTACAAAATAACTTGGATTCTCAAACTGTTAAATCCAATGAAGGATGCAATGTATTGAACTGTTGCTGCTTGTTTGCAATAGAAGGGTAATTTATATCACCCCAATATGACGGTCTATACACTATACCTACACATATGTCTGTCCAAACAGCTTGAAAAGTAGATTTTTCACCATAGGTGCCCTTTAAAATGGTGTTTTAAAATGAAAACTATCTGCATCCACACTGGCGTTTCACCTAACGTTTCTGAACAGTTCTCTGTCTACACTATACCGCTGAAAACGCACATCATGTGACCACACAGACACAAACACTCACTCTGGCATGCACTGCAGCATATGAGCTCCAGGCAGTCAGCGGGTGCCTTGAGCACATCTACCCAAATGAGAGCTATGCACGTTGGACTGTTCATCAAGGATCTACCACTGGACCTAATTCAATTCAATTCATCTTTATTTTACAATGTAGATTGTGTCAAAGCAGCTTCACATAGAAGATTATAGTGAACTGAAACTGTGTCAGTTCAGTTTTCAGAGTTGAAGTTCAGTTTAGTTCAGTGTGGTTTAATATTCACTGGTGAGAGTTCAAACACTTAAGAGTAATTCATTGATGCACAGTTCAACAAGTCCCGAACCATGCAAGCCAGTGGCTACAGCGGCGAGGAAAAAACTTCACCAATTGGCGAAAGTGAAGGAAAAAAACCTAGAGAGAAATCAGGCTCAGTTGGGCACGACCATTTCTCATATGGCCAAATGTCTTGTGCAGAGCTGCAGACTAGGCGTCGGATCTCACTTTATTTGTTAAACATGATATTTAAATTATCTTGTTGTCTATATCTAATGACATATTCCCAGACTTTGGTCTCTTGAATATATTACTTGTTCTCAGATAACGTGTTTTGGCTGAGCACAAAGATAAGTTAACATATTAATTAATGTAACCGTGTACACTGATTCTGCAAATTTGATTGATTGCTTGCATTTATTTTCTATAATGTATAAACTTATTGTTTGTTATACTTTTATAATGGCCATTATTGATTATTTAAACTGATATTCAGCAAAAGAGAGGGTATGTTTTGTATTTTTAATGAAAATGAAAAAACGTAGTAATGATATAGGCTCCATTTTGTTATCAATGAAAGTGAAAGAAAGAAATATGCATACAGTGAAGATGATATAAATATCGAATGAATATGTAGCTACACTATTACATACAGCTGTATATACAGCTATTTACTGTATGAACTGTGTTACAAAATAACTTGGATTCTCAAACTGTTAAATCCAATGAAGGATGCAATGTATTGAACTGTTGCTGCTTGTTTGCAATAGAAGGGTAATATAAAGAAGTGGTTGTTTGATTAAGTAAAGTGTTTTCTTTACTCAAGTGAAGAGCATCTTAGATTGTGTTCACTCTTCAAAAATCTCTTGTTGTGATTCCTGTTAAACCCAAAGTATACTTCATTGGACTCATAAGCATACACAAAGGTTCAACACATTTGCACTGGAACAACGTCTAATACTTGTCCTGGTCTAAGTGATTCAATACAGAGCAGTTAATGCAGGTTTAGGGATGTACTGTAATGCAAATAACCCATGTAAAGGCTTTAAGTTGTACATTACAGTCTCCATTCATAAATATTCTTTTGGCTTGGTCCCTTATTTATCAGTGGTCACCACAGCGGAATGAACTTTCAACTATTTCAGCATATGTTTTATGCAGCGAATGCCCTTCCAGCTACAACCCAGTACTGTGAAACACCTACAGATTCACACTCATACACTATGGCCAACTTTGTCTACCTATACCGTATGTCTTTGGACTGTGGGGTAAATCACGGGGAGAACATACAAACTCCACACAGAAATGCCAACTGGCCAAGCCAGGACTCAATCCAGTGACTTTCTTGCTGTAAGGTGACATTAACCTAACTCTACAATACTTAATAATGACTTAAATGTGTAGTTCATTATTTATAAGCTTTGTAATGCAATGGGAGCATTTAGGCCACCATTTTAAATGCAGCATGATCCTAGGGCTGGGCAATTTACAGAACTGAAATTGTAAATGTACAGTTGAAGTCAGACCTATTAGCCCCCCTGCTTATTTTTTTCCCCAATTTCTGTTTTTAACGGAGATAAAAAAAATTAACACATTTTCAAACATAATAGTTTTAATAACTCATTTCTAATAACTGATTTATTTTATCTGCCATGATGACAGTAAATAATATTTTACTAAAAATTTTTAAGACACTTCTTTACAGCTTAAAGTGACATTTAAAGGCTTAACTAGGTTAATTAGGTTAACTAGGCAGGTTAGGGTAGTTAGGCAAGTTATTGTATGACGATGCTTTGTTCTGTAGACAATCGCAAAAAACAATTAGCTTAAAGGGGCTAATAATTTTGACCTTAAAATGGTTCTTAAAACTGCTTTTGTTCTAGCCGAAATAAAACAAATAAGACTTTTTTCAATAAGAAAAAATATTATCAGACTTACTATGAAAGTTTCCTTGCTCTGTTAAACATCATTTGGGAAATACTTAAAAAAGAAAAAAAATCAAAGGGGGCTAATAATTCTGACTTCAACTGTAATTGAACAAAGCTGCAAACATCATAACATCATACACATCTTGTCAGTTAAACACAGTGTGATAGGTAATAAATGTCCTCCAAATGCCAGTGCACTGTAAAACATCCTGGTTGCCTTAAATTTTTAAGCTGAATCAAATTAACCTTATAAGTCAATTGAACTTTTATTATGTTAAACTGACATAAAACAGTTTGCGTAACTTAATAATTAAGTAAGAAAATGATTAACTAAGTTTAATAAATTATAATGAACTAAAAACGTATGTTGTCATGACTCATGACTAATTGATCATATATGTTTTTACAGTGTGGGTGCTCTCACGGAAATCCAAGAACTCCTCCAAATGCCCATGATGAAAACCAGGAAATCCTCTGGGGAATAGCGGTTGCTGAATAAACAAAAGATTTTGAACTGCTTTCATTGATTTGTGACTAATAAACATGACTATGGATCAAACATTTGAGTTATGTATGAGGTGAGTTTGGAGTAAAAACATGTTATTATGTCACAGTTTCACATGCATCATATTCTGTCTGCACACGTGCTGGAGGTTTACTACAGTATAACCAGTTTTATTGACAAAATGCACTTGAACAGTCTTTAATTAATTGCTCAGCCCACACAGATCAGATCAGGTCAGATCATACAAATTTGTCACAATTTCGGCATAATTTTCTTGACATAGGGTGTCGTGGGGATTTGTAAACGACAAATGGGCATCATGACAATCGTTTCTTCTTGTGTAATGTGGCATAGTTCACAACAACCGATACCATGTCTGCGACTCCTTTCGTACCATCGCAGAAAGTTTAGTATGTTACATTTTTTTCTCGTTCTTCATAATGAGTTCAGTCACATGGGTGACACTAGACTATAGGAGCACCTAATTTCTCAGTTATATCAGTGGGTGCTGCTGTTAATGCGCTGGTCAGGTAATCAAAAACAGGCTGTATTTTTACTTATGAGTGGGATACGGGTGGATAAGATCAATCATTGGTTATGCAAACTTTAACTACCTTTTCTAAAATATTAAGGTGTTTTAAGCAATTTTATCTGACAGACTGGCACAAACATGCAAACATCTCCATTCTCACAAAGAGTTTCTGAGTTCTCTCAACCTTCCAACAGTTTGTTCTTGCATGTTCAGTGCTGCGAATACAATGCAAAAGCATTTCCTGCTTATTCAAATTTGTCATTAATAATGAAAACAATGTAGGCTTCTCTGAAACTGTGTTAATTTTACTTTCATTTTATTTAGACTAGATTTTATTTTATTTAGCATACCAACACAATCTCACAGCAATTCGTGTTTTGGCACATAACTTGTTTTGAAGTGCTTCACCTTAAATGTTATTTGTTATTCTTGTATATAGATAACTGACCAACAAAAGATACATTAAAATTAAGTTTCCTTTCAAGTAAGAAATTAGTTTTAAAAATATATTTTTTTCCAAGAAAAATATACAAATTATATTTTTGCTTGTGCCCCTCCACTACTCAACTATATGGGTGGATGATTTGTTTCGCTCTAAGGAAAATAAGGATTTAACGAATGCTTCACTGTGATTGTATCACAAATCTCAGTTATATATTTGCTAATTTTTTAATATGTCATTATTTTAAAGATTATGTCTTGAGCATCTGATTTTTCCTTGCTGCTGCTTATGTGTTATCTCACTTGCGGCAAGTTCAGGCGAGGGATTGTTTATTAAGCAACCCATGGCAGGAAAATAGACATTTAGATTTAAAAGAAAATATCTTAATATTAAAAAAGAATCTTAAGTTTGATCCTATCCATGCCGTAAGGACAGTCATTAGTTGCCTGCAAGCATCCATGTTTATTGAGATTGAAATAAGATTTAAAAAACTGAAATTGAGATAGGAAATATTGTTATAGCAACACTTGTGACTGCTTTGGGAAATAACGCTAGTCGTAGACGTCACGGGATGACTGATCGTAAAGAAACGTTTAGTCTGGCACATTTGCTACCCACAACAAGTCAAGAATTTATCAAGAAAAAGAAAAAAAACATTTGCATAATCTGACAGTGACTTTCCTAACCAACAATAAAAATTGTGTGATCTGACAGGGGCTTTAAATAGCCTTAGACAAAACTGACATTCTTGTACAGTTCTATTAACAGTGTAAACAAATAGTGGAAACATTATCAAAGATGACTAGTCTAATTTAACATTTAAACATTCTCACCAGAGGAGCTAAAAGGATGACAAATCATTTTTTTAAAGTGACCAGTTTAGTACGTATACAATAGAGTTGTGATGTTGCAGCAAACTGTGAACATACAGTTTAAAGAATGTTGAGGTTGTTAAAAAAAATTGTGCCAAAGCGATTGAAGAAAACAGTCTTGCCTATATAAGTCGTCACTTTGTAATTATAAGGTTCTATCTGCGTTCTGAATAATTTTGAGATATTGAGCTACAAAGTTTTTGCATTCCATAGCAAACAGTATGTGTGTAACATTTGTTTTTTAAATAAAAAGTCTTAAAATGTAAACAACTAATAAAAAAATCCCATAAATTAAATAAGTTGTCATTTAATAAGAATGTCAATAACTCAAATTTGACAAAAATTTCAGATAGAACCTTATAATTCTAAGGTGACAAAGTGTAAAAAACACAATCCAATGCCCTTATGACCCTTTTAGTAACAAAGAAAACACATTTCCCTGACACTCACAGTCCATTTAAGCTAATGTTTGATGAAACGTAATCATATAATAAGGCATGCAAGTGACCATGCTAATCCACATTGCTAGCTTTACTGTCATTGTGCTTAATTATTTACAAAACACAGGGTTTTCGCATTTCCTGCAGCTTTAGACACATGAGGTTTCCATCTGACAGCGACAATATTTAAAAAGATGAAGCACACACACAGGATCTTTTTTTCCCACCCAATTTCTGTGTAAATGGCAACTGAGGTACTGTACATGCTGTCAGAGTACTGAAAACTCGACCGGCTCCTGTGAATTTATATGAGATCTGTGACCTGAGTTTGGATGGGTTTTGAGGAGGTGTAACAAAACAACAACCTCTCCATTATTCATACCTCTCTTATTCCTCTCTTTCTCTCTCTGTCATTCCCTTCGTCCTTCTCCCTCTATCTCTCCATATCTCCCTCTCTCGCACTAAGGCTCTTCTCTTGTATTAATAAATGGTCCGACACTCCTGCACTGGCTGTCAACATGGCCGTGTTGTGGAGAGAGCGAGAGGAGAGAAGGAGGTGTCAGAGCACCATGAATAATGGAGAGGGTGTAGACTGTGATCTGTCTCTGTATGTCCTGCACGCTGCCACTGCCATGTTTTACTGCTGAACTCGCCATCGGCCAATCAGCATCAGTTTAATTCACACATACACTTACTGAGAAATCCACACTTACCTGGACACACAGGCAAATTGGTCATAACAAAACGTCACTCACATGTACAGTGTAGCTCACAGAGATCTGGAAACAATTCATTATTTGGGAAACACAAATAAATAAATTAATAAATATTTGTGTGCATGTTTGACCTGTTTCTGCAGGGTTTCTCTTCTATCAGTTGTGGTTTCTGTGTACTTGTTTGTCAAATTTAATTGTAATATCAGAGTAAAAATGGTGTTTATGCTATTGTTGTACATGTAGTTTCACAGACAAATAGACAAACTACACTTCATAGGCATACATTAATAAACAATACTACATTATATCTGTAATGAATAGTAAGGAAAGTCGAGATGTGGATCTAAATCCTCGATATAAAACAATTACATTTATTCAGTGCTGTCCCGTTCTACAGGCAATATAGGCAGTCGTCTAGAGTCCCGCATTTCTTTGGGTTGTTGCTAGAACGGATACGTTTGTGGCTGGAAGTTAAAGATAATTATTTATGTTATTTATTAAATTTCCCATTTTTTGTATTTTATTATCGTCTACCCCCAGCCCAACCCTAAACCCAATCGTCACAGTAACCTAAAAACAGTAGTTGTACCGAGTATTATTTATGTTATCTATTAAATTACCCAATAAGTAGTATTTTTTAAAGCCTACCCCCAACCCTAAACCCAACGGTCACAGTACTGTAAAATATTAATTATTGTTATAGAGTGTCATAAAAAATTCTGCTATATTAATGCGCATATCGCACTTCCGGTCGGCCGCATATCCAATCTAGACTTTACCGTTTCTTGGAGGGCTCACAAACGCTGCTCTTATGTTATATTTACTGTGAACGTGAGCTCGAGGACAAGCACAAACGTTAAAACCTCAAGCATTATGCAATGCACAAAACCTTATTAAACGCCATACAATTCACAACTACGTGAGAAAAAAAATTACTTCCACATTTTAGTAAAAGATTAGCTCTGTATAATTCATACAAGACAAATAGCTGAAAACCATAATAAATACACAACAACAGTAAGAATAGAAGCAGAAAATATTTAAAACATACCAAGCAGCACCACACTATATTTTGCATAACCCAGGCTGCGATCGGCTATTGGGGGAACTAGAACGATGTAACATACTGTATTCCTCCACAGATTCCACATATCTCTTCAAATTGCTCACGTTGGATATGAAGCCAAAAAAGTGTCTTAACGTCACTAATATACAAGTGTCGTTGCTATTTTTAATCAATCTTAATCGGATTTTAATTTGAAATGAAATGACATCCAAACCCTGAGCCAAAAAAAGGAAGAAAAGAAAAGCAGAGGAAGAAAAGCAAGCTCAAAGTAAATGTAAAGTATATGTTGTGCTATGCATAATACATTATTTAGTAGTGTGATATTAGGACTTGTTTTAATGAATGCAACGATGCCCATGATCACAGAAATACTTAATGAATGCAACGATGCCCACGATCACAGAAATACTTGTGCAATTTGTGAGACAAAAAGAGGTCACATTCAGCATGTTTCATTAAATAATCAATTAATTATCTATCCCACTAATTCACCCTGCTGAAAAAAAAAAACAGGTTTCCCCCTCATTTTGTCAAAATCAAATTTTAACCACTGTCCAACATCTAATGCAAAGTTTTGTTTGTGTAAATCTCAATTTCTAGTTATTTATGCATGTATTTGTATGTTATTTATTTAAAAAATGTATGCATTTGATTTATGTTTTATTTGTACTGTATATGTCAAACTTTATTTTTTAAATGAGTGTTTTCTGGCTTACAAACTTGTTAGTTTAAATCTAAGTAAATATTTGTACATATGTATTATAGGTTAAATATGTTACAGTTAATACAAACATATACACCTAAATATTAAAATTGCATTTTTTTGTGCTTTCTTCTCACTGTTTTTACACCAGTGGGCTCTTTTATTTTGTATCTCATCTAGGGCCCCTCAACCCTATGGGCCGGCACTGCTTTTATTAAACAGAAATAAACAATCAGAAAATATCTAATTAACAATGGAGCAACCAATAGAACTTAAACAAAAGTGTTTTTTATAGAAAGACAACCAACATAGAAAACATAGTCCTACAGTATATACATTTCTGGAGATCGTGAATTATGTAGCCAGAACTACGTATGGCTGCATTACATCTTTAAAACGAATGCTACGGGCTGGTATGATGCTGTTTCTTTTCACGGTTACCAGCTGACTGCTTACCTCCATATAGAGGGCTTTTCCGCTGTTACCAGTTTGTTTGGTAGCTCGACACATACATTGGCAGACTTGAGACGCAGAGCAGAGTTGACCACCCCAACAGGTTCTAGTGCGGGGAAGAACTTTCAGAAATTAGGTAAAACAAAAACAAAAGCTAAAAAAAAATTATGTAAATAACAGCGGGAGAATGTATTAAAATCTGAAAACGTGGTAAAAATCAGGCGACGACTTTTCTTTTTCTGGATTGCTTTTTAAAACACTACGGTTGGGTTTAGGGCAGGGGGAGGGTAGGGGGGATCTGTCGGTTGATCAGTCAGTAAGTCAGTCAGTTGACAGCAGCCTCTGGTGGATTTACATGAGAACAGCAGGCGTGAATGGCACTTGCGAGAGAAATTTGAAATCTCAAAAAGCATACACAGAATCCTGGTGGATTCACGAAAACAGAAAATGCATAAGAAACGTACCTCCTGGGACATTATTTTGCTCTCTCCAGAAATGTATATACTGTAGGGGTACGTAATCAGAATAATCCTGGGTTGAAGACAACAGGTGACAAAGGGTGGAGAAAATAATCAAAACTACTAAGCTAAAAAGAGGGGTGTTCAAAATCCAAACTAAAAAAACAACATGCACCTGGGTTGTGGATGTAATAATATCTTTGTGAAAACCCCCTTTTTGAAATTGATTTTTATGTATTGTTCTTCTACATTATATCTCTGTGAAATTTCCCTTTTGGAGCACTTATTGTAACTAAAAAAGACAAATATATGAACAGTTTGAAATACACATGTAGTTTGATAGAATTAGAGTGAATACATATAAATAGGTAGCTTGACAAACAGTTAGGCAATGTTAGACATATTTTTTTCAAGTCAAGTTAAGTCATGTTAAGCTTCATTATCATTTTGCTACATGTGTGAACATATAGTGGACAATGTTGTGTCTCACAGTACAATAAAGACAAATATGAACACAACTGGATGTAAGAGCATTTTAAACCAATACATTGCTAATTGCTAAAACTGTAATATAACTATACATTACAGTATACTAATAGTTGACTATACACAACCTAAGACAGACTACATAAGTACTTTGCATAATATTGTAAAATATTGGTCAAGATATTGTGCAAAAGAGGTATTTAATGGTAAAAAGCAAATAGTGCAATATGATCTGTGGTGCAGATCACAAATAAACAAAAATTGTTTCAATGGACTGTGTCATGGAGTAACAGAAAGTATCTGGTGCATATAGAAAAATTAGGGTTTCAACAGGTGGTTTGTTCAGTCCACTTAACTGTGTGAAAAACACTCAGAATTGTACAATGTTTTCCTAGAAACATTTAGTGTTTATACAAAAAAGTCTCTGGTGCACTTAAAGAGGAAAGAGTTTTTTCTACAGGTGGTTTGTTCAGCCCACTAACCTGTGTAAAGCACATTCAGAATAACATAAGATTTCTTAGGTTTTCAACAGGTTTTCATGTTGTGCATGCGGTGTGGTTTTCATGCGGTGTGCTGGGGAGAATGGGTTCTGGGTTTGTGCTAGGGTTGCATATATATGATTTCAGAGAGGGTGGGGTGATTGAGGGCTCTCACAGCTTGGGGGAAAAAACTCAATCTAGCTGAGCGGGCTCTAATACTCTGGCTGATGACAAGAGCTAAAAGAGATTGTAGAATAGACAGTCACGATACTGATAGCTTTGACAGACAGACAGACAGACAGACAGAGAAATAGATAGATAGATAGATAGATAGATAGATAGATAGATAGATAGATA
>CAIGQZ010032240.1:3384490-3400690 GCA_903798205.1 Danio tinwini | reverse complement strand
ATATAATATAATATAATATAATATAATATAATATAATATAATATAATCATTCATTCATTCATTCACTTTCTTTTTGGCTTAGGCCCAATCCCAATTCTATTTCTTTACCCCTTCCCTTTCCTCTTCCCCTTGGCCCTTACAACCAAGGGTTGAGGGGAAGGGCTTCAAAACTTACCCCTAAGAATTGGGACAGCACTTCAACGCCTGCACACGTCATCATATGTCATCGCGATCTCTTGCTATATATGAGATCAGACGATCGCGGCTGCTGTAGTTATTCCAGTTGTGTTATTTTTTGGTATTCATCTTCAGGAAATCACTGAAGGCATATGTTATGTTATCATAACGATCTAATGTGGCAATAAGATCGTAACTGTACTGTGTATTTACACAGTGGCCGTATTCATCTAATATTCATCCGTATTCATTCATATTCATGTAAACACACGAAAACAACATTAACATTATAGCAGACACTGGAAAAGGCTCATTCTCAGCCACTAGACTTTTCTGACAGGGTATTGGAGTGTCATCGAGTGTCAGAATGTTGTGGGACTACTGTACTGGAGTTATGATTATGGATTATAGATCGCAAAATGTAGCAGGGTTTTTTTGCGTTTTTTTAAAGCAAGACTGTAAAACACGGACATTATATGAATATATTAAAACATGTGTTTGTTTGTCATAAAAATTCGTAATAATGACAAAAAAACTAATTTGTGGATCTCCTTACTTCCGGGTTCAGCAATACTGCTGTTGTGGCAGGTGTATTCTGGGAAATTTTCTTACCCCTTGGTTTCAAGTGTGGTCCTGAAAAATCTTCCTTCAAAGATACCCCTTGCCCTTAGCCCTACACCTTCAAGCTAAAAAGAATTGGGACACCCCTACCCCTTGCCGTGAACACACAAAACAAGGGGTAGGGGTCAGGGCAAGGGCTAAGGGGTAGAATTGGGATTGGGCCTTAGCCCCTTTATTACCCTAAAGTCAACACAGCGGAATGAACCTCCAACTTATCTAGCATATGTTTTACGCAGCGGATGCCCTTCCAGCCACAACCCATCATTGGGAAACATCCACACTCATTCACACACACTCATACACTACGGTCAATTTTAGCATACTCAATTCACATGTACCACATGTCTTTGGACTGTGGGGGAGACCGGAGCACCTGGAGGGAACCCGCGTGAACAAGGGGAGAACATACAAACTCCACAGAAACACCAACTGACCCAGCAGAAGCACGAACCAGCGATCTTCTTGCTGTGAGGCAAATGTGCTACCCGCTGCGCCACCGTATCGCTAATAATATAATATAATATAATATAATATAATATAATATAATATAATATAATATAATATAATATAATATAATATAATATAATATAATATAATATAATATAATATAATAATATTTTCTCATAAAAAAAATCCCGAGAAGTAGTTCTGACTCCAAACTGAACTCAAAAGTTGACAGCACTGTCTGAAAATTGAAGAGTTCACAGCCAGTGGAGTTACTTGCCCCTAAAACATGTCAGTCTCAATGACAATTAAATCAGAGCATCACTGAAATAGCATGAGGTGCAAAGCAGCGTTAAGAGCCGAGGAGTCATTACTGGATTCTTATGTGTTCTATGACTAAAAGAACAAAGGAAACGCATGAAAGCGTGGAAGTGCTATCAAATTAAAATTATTTTAAGCAGGCAGAGACCACAGCAGTCGTTTAATTTCACTTCTATGTGAGGACATGTCAGACAGCAAACATGCTCTTCTTAAGAAAATAATGAGACTTGAACTAAATTGTGGAACATTTTCTTGCAAAATCAAAAAAAGAGAGAGAAAATGAGGACATTTCAGTTGCTTTTCTGTATAAAATTATTTTACAAAAATAATGTTCAAGTCAAGCTTTTATTAGTAGATTAATTAGAAGGCCATAGTCTGGAATGTTTTCTTTTTAAACTGATATGAATATTTGAACGCTTTGACTGAAATGAATTGTACAAGGTTTGTTGTCAGACAGCATTCATAAAATGCTAATAATCAAACATTCACTCCTTTTAAACACTCAGAAACATTCTTCATCAAAAAAGTCTATTAAAAATGTTACAGTAGATGACATTCTTCTAACAAGACCAAGGTCATAGATTTACTTTGCTAAGAATGATAAAAGACATACACTGTACATTGAATGCACTTTAAGTCACATTGGAAGTAAACTTCTGCTGGCTCCAGGCTGATAATGAAAATGGTCTAATAAGAACTGACGTACAGTACTTTATTTCTCCTATTTTCCTTCCTTCGCTATTCATTCCAGTATCTTTCTTTCTCCTATTTCTGTCTTGGCATTTCATTTGGGCTGATTATTCAGACTCACAATGGGAGAATTACTGCAAACCATAGCAGATCTGTGACACCTTCCCAATTCAAATAGTATATACGCCGCATATCTTCATTAAACAGAACAATGCGAGAGCAGGAAGATGATGTGGTCAAACTGGTTTCTGCTGAAAACAACAGCGCACACACACAATATAGAAATAGCAGATGAATATAGTAAGGAGGAGAGAGAAAGAAAGAAGGGAGGGCAAACATCATGAATAATGGAATGGTTAGGATTGTACGTGCACATATAATTCCATGGTGTACTGTATGTCTCTGACAGGAGAAAGTTTGTGCGAGAAAAAGCTTATGGTGGGATTTGTTCAGGTTTCAACTCTGATTGGTTTTTGAATGCCACACTCATTATTTATGATGACATTTTTCAGTTTCTATAAATAAACAACAATATTATTCTGGTAAGTGTGTCACCTGTACAAGAGTGTGATCTCATTGCCATCCATCACCCTAATCTTCGTCTGAAAGCTGAACGTCACAGTTATTTCATTCTCTTTTTTTCCCTTTATACATTGTAGTGCTATGTGTAAAGAATGTGTAAATGTTTCTTGTGTGGATTTACTTTGAATTGGGTGAGAATAACAGCAAAATGTCCCTTAGTTACTAGTGAAACTAGTTTCTTGTACTTGACAGGGAAAAAAAATCAATAATATATAATGTATATGTGTATATTATATATATGCATAGTTCCTTATCAGGGCTCACCATAGCCGAATGAACTGCCATACTCTAGCATGTTTTATGAGGCAGGTGCTGCTTTATAAGGAATATAAATGTTTAAAATATTAGTTGTATGTTGATGAATTTTGCATCATCGGATTTAGACATGCATGTGGTTAAGCCAAGAAATGACTATACATATTAATATCAGGACAAATTTACTGTACTGTATACTGTTACTGGTTTGCATGAAAGTATGATAACAACTTAACTTACTTTAAAAATAAGTAATTTTACTTTAAATACATTTAAAACATTTCCACAATCTTTAAAAGTATTCCTAACTTATTGAATTTCACAGTGAAATTTCATGATGTTGCACTAATATCATCAAAAGCCAATATGGCAAAGAATTCTAGTAGTTTAGTTTAGCCAATGTGAGTACAGAATTATTCATTCATTAATTTTCCTTCGGCTTAGTCCTCTATTGATCAATTGAACCCACTCTTTAAGATCTCAAAACACAGGGTTTTTGTTAGTACCCAGAATAGCACTAATAGCAAGTCCACTAAAGGAGGTTATTTATATCTCATTTATGGCTCCTAAACTCTGGAATAGCCTTTCTGATAATGTCTGAGGCTCATACACACTTTCTCAGTTCAAAACTGGAATCTTTTTAGTCAAACGTACACACAATGCATCACATACTGTTGCTCCATGCAGGTGAGTGAGCTTGACAACCACCTGTAGGACACACTCCTCCTGTCTTAATGCACCAGACATTTTGTTAGAAATAGTCATGTGCTTTTTTAAGTAAACACTTCATTTTTGCCTTGATATTTAATATCTCATGTTTAAATACAATATGAACACCAGGTACGCTAATTATTTTCTTTGTTCCCTATTTCCACCTGAGAATACTCATCCTGAGGCCTCTAGAGATTGTGACCTGTAAAGAGATGATGCCAGCCATGGAGGGCTTCTAGAGGTATCCATAATCCTGGACGATGCCGTATCCTGAGCAGATGCTGTGGCAGTCATGGAGGAGTGGAGAGCATGAGACTGATTCCTGAAAGACCCCAGTGACAGACGAGTCTCTGCATTGATCCAGTGGGTCAGCCCTAACACCCGCCGGTGACCTACACACACCTGCAGCTTCTCTATGATGGACGTCCAGCGTTCTCCAGCCTCCAGCGCCTAGACTGCAGCTCTGCACAAGAAGTTTGGCCAGAGGAGAAATGGTCGTCCCCAACTGAGCCTGAGTTTTTTCCTTCATTTGCGTCAATTGGTGAAGTTTGTTCCTCGCCACTGTCATAACTAGCTTGCTTGGCCTGGGACTTGTGGAGCTGCACATCAATGGATTTGCTCTTCAGTGTTTGGACTGTCAGCAGTGAAAAACCACACTGAACTGAACTAAACTGAAGTCTGAAAACTGGACTGGCACAGTTTCAATTTACTAGAACTCCTGTTTTAAGCTGCTTTGACACAATCTACATTGTAAAAGCGCTGAAGATGTAAAGATAAATTTTATTAAATTTATCAGGAGTCGCCAAAGCGGAATGAACTGCCAACTATTCCAGCATATGTTTTATGCAGCAGATGCCCTTCCAGCCACAACCCAGTACTGGGAAGCCTTAAAATATATTAGAACATTTTGTAACACTGAAAAATGTTTTGTTTAGGTTTGTTGGCAACTTTTCACTGTCAAGGGCATCCTTATTAAAGACAACAAATTCATTCCCATGTATATATAGCTACACTTTAATCCTAAACCATTACAAAATCCCATGGGTCTCAATTCGAAGAACCCATGCCCTCCATTAGCACAATCCATTCGAGCTACAGGAATCTACAAACATTCCATGTAGTTCCCTCACAAAAGCTGTATTACATATCAAAACCCTGTATAAAGTTGTTTCAAATAGAGCGCAGCGTGTCACGCAGCAGGACATGTCAACGCCTCAGAAGTATTTCATGTCATCTTTACAGTGACAAATCACTCTTGATTCGAAACACAATACAAGCCCAGCATACACAAGCGTAAATCAGTCACGATTTCAAACCGAGAACAGCCTTGAACTGACTTCGTGTCACCAAACAAAAGACAAACCCTAACAAAAGAGCTTCTTACTAAATTATGAGCCTATTCTGGTCTTCCTCTGCAGAATTCACCAGCAAAGATAACATTGTTCCACGCTTAACCTAAAGGAACGGGATTTACAGAATATGAATGATTTAACACGAACGTGAGACTAAAGTGAAGGACGGTGTACGAGACCAGAAGCTTATTCAAGGTCACATCTGTAAGTGGGTAATGGCTTAGCGATGCGTTTCATTTCCCCAATCAGAGGGAACAACACTCACACACACACACACACACATAAGGCTGACTACAGGAATGCTTAAGTGTATTAATATTGAATGGGTGCCTTTAATTAGAGAACAGAGCTTCACTGCTGTGGTCTAGGCAGAACTTGATTAGACAAGAGCGGAGGTATCAAAGGAGTTTGACTTTGAATTGGCGTGTATGTGTGTGCGTGTGTGATTGTGTTCACGTGTAATTGCCGTGTGAAAATTGCGCTGCACATAACCCTTGTTAGAACTCATTTTATTTTATGGATCATAGGTGCTCTGCTTCTCAACAAGACCTCACTGTATAGCAATAACAATGCTAAATATATTCCTATTTCTCTATTGTTTACTTTGGAGCCTCGGTTATCAGCAGTCATTGTCGTTCTCTTGTGATTTCTTGTGCCATCTTGTTAAAGTAGAGCTGGGTTTCAGTCTTGGCCTGTGATCAGGCAAATAACAATAAAGTCGATTTGATTTGGCGTATCACTTTAGTCTACATTGATTTGGCATTGCGTAATTAGACCCTGATGGATCAACAGTATGGCCAAGTTCCAGAAATCCCGTCCAATGTTTGTGTTAATAATTTCCCTTTATTCCTTTGAGTGGCAGATTGAGGATTAGATTAGACTGGAGTTTTGCCAGCTGCATCCCAACATGAAGGATCAGTGAACCCAAAGAATGAACATTATCATAACTGGCGAGAGTTAATTGAGCTAATGGTTTAAAATGTCATTCTGGGGTCAAATGGTCCTATAAAATGTAATTTGGAGAAATAAAATAGAAACAAATGAGACGGCACAATATACTATCGCACTTGACATGTAAAAAATCTACTTTTATGAATTAGTGGCTAATTTCAACATGGGCTCATTCTGAAAATGTAGCCCTATATACGTTTCTGGAGTACACAAATTATGTAGGCTGCATTTCATCTTTAAAACAAACACTATGGGGTGGTATGAAGCCGTTCCTTTTCGCGCTTACCAGCTGAGCTCTTACCTGGACGGCTTTCCCGTTGTTACCAGTTTGTGCGGTAGCTCGACACATTTGTCGGCAGACTTGAGATGCAGAGCGGAGTTGACCAACACAATGGGGTTTGAGTCTGGTGAAGAACGGTTCCAGAAAGTGGATAGGACAAAAACAAAAGCAAAAAAAATAAATAAACAAGTAAATAACAGGGTGAGAACATGGTAAAATCTGAAAACGTGGTGAAAATCAGGGGGCTTTACTTTTTCCTGGATTGCTTTTTAAAACACTGCCGTTGGGTTTAGGGAAGGGGGTGAGCGGGTTACTCCGTTTGAAATAATTGGAGAAGGGGAACGGTGGAGGAATCGGTTGGTTAGCAGTCAGTAAATCAGTCGGTCGACAGCGGCTTCTGGTGGATCTACATGAGAACATCAGGCGCCAATGGCACTCACAAGAGAAATTTGAGATCTAAAAACATACACAGCTGCCTCTGAAGGACTCGCGAAAACAAAAACTGCAAAAAATGTAGCTCCTGAGACGTATTTTGCTCTCTTCAGAATTGTATATAGGAATATATAATCAGTATGAGCCAGGGTTGGCTAATTTGTATACATTTATATGACTTTATTTGTATGATCTGCATGTTAGAGTTTTGTTTATCTTTATAATTACATGTATTCATACAAATACACCAATAATCTGCAAGATATCAATAGTTATAGTTGTATATCACAATGTTATAACAAATAATGAATAATCCTGTCTTCAAGGACTGCTGTTATTTGTCAAGTAAAACTATAACAATGATATTAATAAACACATAAAACATAAATAAAATAAAGTACTAATGAAAAATACATAATAATAATAATAATAATAATAATAATAATAATAATAATAATACTTTTAAATAATACATATTAATAAATTATTAATTGGTGAATATTAAATACACTACTGAAGGAATTTGATAAGGGATGAGTTTCTATTTAAATATGTACATTTATGCATTCATTCACACATCATTGCAGCAATCAAAAATTCATTTATTGATTTATTATTTTGTTCTCTGATTTATTCATTCATCAACTCACTCACTCATTCTCTCACTTCATTGATTGATTCATTGATTCATTCATTCATTCATTCATTCACCTTGTACTGTACAGATGGTCATTTTGTGTCTTGAAAAACCCCCCAGCATTGTTTGAGACCTCTCTACAGGAAACTGTGTGAAATTACTGGCCTATTTTGTTTGCTCAGAGAAATAAAATCTGAGAAGCTGAAGACTTAATTGAGTCTTCAAGCTGTATGCACAAGATAAATTGAAATCCTAAAGATCATGTTTCACAATGTTTTTTTTTCCTATATGTAAAATTATGTGTGCAAAATTGTTCACTTTCATTGTTCACCTTAGCCATAAATCAGCATGCCGTTTATCCCTTTTTTCAGGCTTATGTATGTGCACTCACTGCCCTGTGACCGTTTTCCCTTGCTCTGTGTTAGTGATGGATGATATATTTGATATATGTTCAGTTGGTGTATAGGACAGAGAAAATAGACAGGTAATTTGGAAATGATTAAACCTTATTAAATCTTCAGAGGCGACTAGCCAGCGCTCCACTGGAGAAGAGCCTTTCTGCTCTCCTTATAGAATCCAAACCAATTCCCAAGAGAATAAAGCAATGCTGCAAATGACGCAAACACTGCTGCTGTTACACATGACAATACATGATGAAACATGACAACACTTAACCCGTGTGTGCTTTTTATGTATAGTCTTTGCCTCAAGCAAAGACATCTCACATAGACTGATCTCTGGGGATACAATAATTAATTCAATCACACCAGGTATATGTAAACACACAGATTAGACTGTCAAAACACTTACTGCATTCCAAACGTTTGCAAATGTTAAAGACATAGTTCACCCAAAAATGGTAATTCTGTCATGATTTACTGGAGGGTAAATCTGTCGTGATTTGCCCTCCAGTTGTTTCAAACCTGTAGGAGTTTCTTGTGTTGAACACAAATTAAGATATTTTGAAGAATGTTGATAATTTTTCTTTTTTGTAGATGCTATTTGCTTGGTTTATTTTTTGAATATCTGTTTCTCGCTCAATGTTGCATTCTCTGCACGTTGTCCTGTCTACAGAGAGGGGATAAATGCTCACAAAATGCAGCACTATACTTTTTGTCCTATCGTCCCATCATAGTATAGGAGGTGCAGGGCAAATACCACACAAACAACTGTCACCACATTGTTGCTATATATTTAACAATAATATCAGAAACCAGTGTTGACGTATTAGTCAGAAACAAATTATTCACAAAAATCAGTTACTAGCAGGGCCAGACTGCAGACTTTTTGTGCCGAATGATTTTGAGAATGTAGGAGGTGGAAACCCAAATCATAACATTAAATAACATTAAATAACTAAAATAAAACACACACAAAAAAAGTATTTTACAAATTGTATTGTACATTTTTATACTACTCAATAATATTACATTTTATATTTTATACATATTATATGACATTAATATAAAAACTGAATAAATACATAATTACACACATTTACATAAGTAAATAAATAGATTAAATGATGGGCTCAAAAAGTTGTAGAATACAGTACTGTGCAAAAATTATTTAAATTGCATATGCTCCTTAGTGGACACACAGATGTAAAAGTCTAATTTGCCCCCCAAAATATTGTATTCACCCTCAGGACATCCAAAAACAATTTTTTTCTTTTTCTGTTAAACATTATGAAAGACATTTTGACTGAAACTATGGTCTTTAGTGATTCATTAACTGTAGGTGACTACTTGTATATGTAAAAATGTATATTTAGACATACTTATAAGTTGAGGTGATGACAAGGGTAGGATCTAAATGCAACTTTATTAAGATTGGTCAGGCAATCAGGTTCAAACAGGGACAGACAAGAGCAAGTACATAGTCCAGACAGAGAGTGGTTGATATACAGTAACAGGCAAATGGTCAAACATAAACAGTGAAACAAATTAGGGTCAAAAACAGAGCTAGACTATACAAGAAACACTTTCGTATTGCAAGCTAAATTAACAAGACTTAAGCCGCGGTCACACTGCACCATTTGCTACATAGACTTCCATTTATGTTCGTGCAACAAGTTTTGCAGTTTGCTGTGATACAAAATTTTAACTTAGTGAACTCTGACCAGCGAAATTGCATCACGTGACTGCGTGAATCCAATCGAAGATTAAAACATGACCTCAGTGTACAGAAATGTAAAAAAAATTTTGGACCAATTACTCACTTTTTTAATGTTTAAACATCTGGTTTAATCCCGCCCCTTTTCGCAGCGCATATGAAAGAATTTTGCATGCTCAAACTCTAGTGTGACCCCTCTGATATCAGTTAGCCCATGTATTAGTCATGATAAGCTACAGTTATATGTGTGTGTAATCAGGAGGTGACCAGAATCCAGTGTGTGACTACGGTGTATGATGAGATATGTAGTTTGTGTGAATGACAGAGAGTGTTCTCCAGCGATTCGCTAAGGTTACGTCACTATTTACGTGATTCATAAAGGTTGACTTGGGAGTAAAAAAATAGACCATTACATTTAAGGGAATAAACATGTGGTACCCAATGGTAGCTTAAGGTCTTATTGACCTTATTCTAAAATGCAGAGGTACACTTGTTTTTGTGATAGTTTTATAACTTCCGATTCAGTTGCCTATGGGAGAAATGACTAAGAATAATAAACGACAGTAAACAATCAAACTACTTGCTCTACAAACAAGTGTGTTCATGACTATACATAAAAATGAATCTAAAATAATAAGTTTTAGACATCAAGTATAAGGTCAATAAGACCTGAAGGTACCATTGGGAGCCAAGTTTATTCACATAAATCCAATGGTATAGTTTTTTTTTTTTTTCAGTTTTTTACTTACAAGTCAATTTTTATGAATCACAAAGAACTTGTTTTAACTGCATTAATATTTACTGAAGAAGAAAAAACTACTATACATATATTGGATGACCTACATTTTCAGCAGTTTTTTAAGTTTTAGAGTAAAATAATCCCGTTAAGCTGCCAAGCAAATGGTCTACTACCAGTATCATGTTGCAAAACACAGCTTCCAGCCTAAGATTTTCCCTTCCCGCTTAGGTTTGTAAAACGATATAAACTAAAAAGTCACTACCCCAGTGTGCACTACTGAGACATCTTAACTCTAGGTTTCTTCAATGCACTGCACCTGCAATTAACATACTGCAAAGGCATTATGAGGAGTGAGCAGCTTTCTCTAAATGACAAGTCATCAAGCTAATTGTTTGACACAGGCTTCAGCTTATTCACATTTTACAGGAGACAGTAGAAGCTGTCAGGATGAGGGAACAAAAGGGCATTCATCAGCACAGCTCATGTCACCACAGGGGTGCATATCAATGCCATCAATCAAACTATTATTAAATCATGATGCACCACATTATGTTGCTTTTTTTTGTTTGTGGTAATAAACATGCATTCACATTGTCATGTAAATGACTGGTATAGCACATAAGGGACGCTTAAAGAAGAAAACCTTTATGAATAATTAATGCATGGTATTTTTAGCATCTAATTAAAATATACATCTAATTAAAATATTAAATGCACATCCCTCAAGAACTGGGTAAAATTGTCTCACAGTTTAAATGGTAATAAAATAAAGTCTTCGAAACTCAACCCATACATAATGATGTTTTCATCTCATTAAATAAATGTTTCAATAATCGTAAGCAAAGCCACTGTACAAAAACATGCTGCACTAAGAGACTAGAAGGAAACCTTTCAAATCCAAATGGCAAAGTCTAATTTGACGAGGTGTTGAACCTGTTCAGCTACGTTTTATTCCATATTTGTGCAACAAAAACAAAACTGAGGCTGTTTAGAAAGAAAACTTTTTATTTTTAATTTTTAAAAAGATATTGGTTGATTACAGTTACAAATTGTCACACATCCAACATGTTTCCCTACAGTCAATTTGATCTGTTCTGACCCTGTCAAAATAATCCATCAATTAACAGTTGCCACATGATTCATAGTAGTTCTCCACTAATTTACTTTTTCGCATTGTATTAGGAGACCGCAATGCTTGAACAGCCACTTTGGATATTAAAAATGTACAGTGCTTAGCATAAATGAGTATACCACATATTGAACATTAACATTTTTATCCATTTCTCAGTGAATATGGGTAATATACTATGGTGCATTAAAACAAAACAGATTTATTAAACAGATAGATTTATTCAAATAATATTTTGAAAAAAATAACACGCTAAAAAATGACAAGCTATTTTTGATTAATAGCACAGAAATATCTTCTTGAAAAATTACTGGTAAACTTTACAATTCATAAAAAAGAGAAAATAACACATTTATTAAAACTGAAATGTTTAACTAGCACATTGGCAGCATGTACGGGTACCTGAATTACGAGCTAAGGACGTTGCAGTTACATTGACAGTAAAACATGGAATTACCAAATTAATACTAATGGAGTACTTGTCTGTGTTGTTCTTAGCTTTTTGTTACATAAGAGGGACGTTAGGGTTGTGTGATCAATTGAAAAGTAACCGAAATTGACATTAAGAATCTATAATCGATCAATTTTTTCCAGATCAATTTTTTCATTTACTTTCCCTACCGCGTGTGGAGCCACGTGACCCTGCTTTGTTTACACTTCTTTGTCTGGTGCAGGCTTCACACAGCCATACACCCCTCGCCATGACTGACGCCGAAGCTCACCTCTCAAAAAATGTTACTACACATCACGACGACACACACATAATTGGTCACATAATTGGTCAGCTTGGTAGCATTGACAAATGTGGGAGGTGCAGACAGGGCAAAAAAATGTAATAAATAAATAAATCGTTCAATTATCATAATCAAGTTAAAATGTTAAACTAATCGAGATTTTGATTTAAGGCCAAATCGCTTAGCCCTATGAGATGTATTAACAATGTTGTGATTTGGAATTGGGATGGTAATGGAATTACCAGCATATGACGTTGTGGTTACATTATCTGTTGGTAAATCACAAAATTACCAAAAATGACAAGTACACTGTACATTTTTTGTAAATATTTTAGGGTGCAGAAATTACAGAAATTTATTGTAGAATAACGAACGTTAAATTACAGAAATTTCCTTAAGTTAAAATTTCTGGGAAATGTCAGTAACTTAACGTCTGTTATTTTATGGTAAGTTTCAGTATTTTAACGGCCACTATTTTACTTTTTTCCAGCACCCCTGCTGCCAAGAAAAAATACTTAAAATTACAGATTTATTTCACAGTTTATGTTACGCCGTGTGTTAGCTTGCAAAGACTGAAATATATTTTTTCTTAAAAAAAAACGTATTCCAATAATAAATTTTTACTTTTTTTTTTTCGTTTGTTAAGCAATGTTTTTAAAAGCACCATTAATTCAGTCTAAATAAAAACTACAGTATATTGTGAATCTTTTATTTTTTGACAATCTGTCATTAAACAGATTAATGTACAGTACATCTCCCAAACCTAAAGTAAATCAGTGTACAGTTTCCTACTCATTGTAAAACAAACCTAAATACTAATTACTCACAGTTCAGTGAGAGAATCAGTACCACCTTTGAAAAATTCCTAGAAAGAGTCTTCACACACATTGCTAACTCAACAAGCAACAATTCCGAAGCTTTGATGTAGATTACAAAAAAAATCAGTTCATAAGAGTCACTTGTTGAATAAGACATTACGGCTCACTCTGAGTTTTTACACTTGCACAAATACTTACAAAATAAAACCTAAAGAAGCTAACTTTTTTCAACTCTCACCATTTTTTATAATTGTATCCAAATGCCTTCGCACCTCTATACACTTACTTCTGAATTAACAGGATTACCACCTTGTGAAAGTGGGTGGGAGATATGCTGTATAGATCTTTTTCCCCTCCCTGAGACTGTTTATTTCTAGATATACTCTGTGAGTGCAGATGGAACCTGAAGCCAACCAAAGACACAAGATGTGAAGATGTTAAAGTCAATTTGGAGGACAAATCCCATTAGTTATTGCCCTTAATGCCATTGGAGACATTCAACTTTATTTCACAAGGGGTCTCAGATAAATAGACGTTTAAACCACAGTACATCCTTATTCCCAAAGCCAAGTACAAAAACCACAAGAACTGAGGAACTTCTGTACTCACCCGTAACGTGTACAGAATACCAAAAAGAAGATCTGACAACATGCTAAAGGAACAAGTGGATATTTAAACACTTGAACTAGTAAGTAAACAAGACACATGTGGATACAACTGACACAGAGGGAACAAGGAACAACCAACAAAGTCCACGAGCCAGAGATCTTCAAAACAAAAAGCTCAAAACCCAAGAAGATGAAAATGACAGTTCAGAGCCAGCAATCCTCATGTCACTCTGGGGGGAATCCCTGATGGGTACGATTTATAATTCATTTAATTCAAAGAAGAGCTTTGGAAAGTTCTAGAGGTTTCGAACCTCCAACTTTTTAATGTATTTTTATAGCGCTTTATAAAATAGTCTGTGTCAAAGCAGCTTTACAGAGATTAAAAACATGCTTTTATAAATAAGCAACAGTTCAATGCATCATTAAAGAGACAAACAAATTTATATATTCATTATTTACACTTAAGTTTCTTTTTTCTGATGAAAACCAAAGAAGATATTTCGAAGAATTATGTAAGCCTGCAGGAGAAAAAAATACCATAGACATCAGTGCCTACTTCTTTAGAAAGCATATTTATTCAGGCCAACTTTTACAACTTTTCATAAAGTCATCATGCTGCATGTATTAGAAGGTTTGAAGGTATTAGCTGACGTGCAGTGGGTGGTTTGTATCTTTAATAAACTATGACAGTTTGTTTTTAAAAGTAAGAATGATTAATAAATCCATATAAAAGTCCCTTAAATGTGACCTTCAGTTTCGGGCTCAGGTGCACTTTACATACACTACAAGCGAACCCTGCCAAAGCCCAACCGAACTGAACTTTGGCAAACTTCTTCCAACCGTGCCAGAGCTGGCCAACTGAACCTCTCTTGGGCACGATTTAGAGCACTCATACTTGTCAAACAAACTGTGAAATGCGCCCGGGCAAGGTTCGGATAGCCTAGTCTGAGTACACTCTTTGTCACATTTTCTGGCTTAGCACAATATCTTCTAAATAAATTAAATAAATTAAATCATTTTGCATTTGGGGGCAGCACGGTGGCTTAGTGGTTAGTACCGTCACCCTACAGCAAATAGGTCACTGATTCGAGTCCTGGCTGGGCCCGTTGGCAGCTGGGTTTCCTCCGGGTGCTCTGGTTTCCCCCACAGTCTGAAGACATGCGCTATAGGTGAATTGGTAAGCTAAATTGGCCATTGTGTGTTTGTGAATGAGTGTGTATGGGTGTTTTCCAGTGCTGGAAAGACTTCCGCTGGGTAAAACATATGCTGGAATATTTGGCGGTTCATTCCATTGTGGCAACCTCTGAAATAGTAGCCTGATCTCACGAGGAAACGTAATTATTTTACGTTTTGTCAGTTTAGTGGCTAATTTGTACAAATTCGTAAAAGTTGAGTCGTACGAAAATGTAAGATTTTAAAAAGGAGGCCTGGCACCCAACCCCGCCACTAAACCCAACCGTCATTGGGTGATGAGCAAATCAAACTAACTTGTACAGAATTAGATCGTACGAATTCATACGAATTAGCCACTGAATTAAAAAATTCCGAATTGCTGTGAGATTGTGTTGGAAATAGAGACTAAAGGCTGATTTATACTTCTGCATCAAGCGCACCCATATGAACCGGCACAGCCTTCATGTGGTCGCATAGCCCTCGCCGCGGCTGTTACCAGCGCTGAAGCACCCCTCTCAAAAAAATTTAACTACATGTTGCAATGACGCGTAGCACAAGCTCTGTAATTGGTCAGCTTGGTAGCACTGACAAGTGTGGGCGAAGGTGATAGCCACACAAACCTGTTGAAGTGAGTGTTTACAAGTGTCGAGTCCTGTGAGGTTCCCACCTCTGAATGAGCAAGTTTGAGCTACTTGTAGCGTTCAGAAAAAAAAAACACCCGTGAAGAAACAACACAGAGGAACATAAAAACCTCACTGCCAGCTAGCATTTTGGAAGTGTTATTGCAGAGCAACACAAATAGCACGCAGAGGTATAAATGCACAACAACGCGCAAGGCAGGCACTGTGTGTCACGGTGATCACTCGAGGCAAAAGTATAAACCAGCCTTAAGCTGAAGGAAAATCAATGATTGAATTAATGATTTTGCACTTGGAGCTGAAAGTTTACCATGCAGTATGTTACTAAATAAATTCAACATTAAAAACGTCAGGCTATGTGGCAAATAATCTAAAGGGTTAAACAAAGCAAGGATCAAAACACAGAAAGATGAACAAGGAAGAACGCTTTGTAATGTTACATGGGGTAAAACGAGTCTCAGCAATGTATGTTGCGAAGAGAAGTGTCTTTATAGCCCAGTTCATGATTCACTGATGAGCTTCAGCTGTGTGTCATCATCAGTAATCATCAGATTTGAAGTTGTTTTGGTGGCAGATTTGTAGTTCTCCAGCGGTCTGTAAGGACTAGATCACTAGTGATTGTGACACCAACAATTTAGTGATTTCTCTGAAAATCATATGTCTGAGATTGAGACAAAACTGAGTACAAATATGCTCCACCAAAGACCTTCAAAAAATTATATTGATATTCAATTAATAAGTTTATATTATTATTATTATTATTATTATTATTATTATTATTATTATTATTATT
>CAIGQZ010032240.1:3382169-3384480 GCA_903798205.1 Danio tinwini | reverse complement strand
TTATTATTATTATTATTATTATTATTATTATTATTATTATTATTATTGCTATTATTGTTAGTAGTATTAGTATTATTAGAATTATTACTATTATTATAATTATTACTATTATTATTATTATGTTTACTAGTATTACTAATATTATTATTATTATTATTATTATTATTATTATTGTTGTTGTTGTTGTTGTTGTTATTATTATTATTATTATCATTAATATTACTATTATTATTATTATTATTACAATATATTTTTTACTATTATTATTACTATTAATATGATTATTATTACTATTATTATCATTATTATTGTTATTATTATTATTTTTATTAATTATTATCATCATCATTATTATCATTATTATTATTATTATTATTATTTTGACTTTGGTTTAAAAAATATCCACCATTCAATCCTTTTTATCTTTTGTTCCCCATCTTCCATGCACCCTGCATATATTTACACCTTTTTTTCTTTTTTTTTTTTACTTTCCATATCTGTTCTTCACACACCTCTCCGGACTCTCACATGTTCTTCCACTCTGTGTTCTGGTTTTCCAGCTCTTCCTAAATGTAGTTCCCTTTGTCCACTCTATCTTGGGAATATGGCCAAGGGCAATCATTAATAATTCAAGCAGACTTCAAATGTTTTCAACTCAGCGTAAAGGTTGAGCTCTGGAACCAGGAGAGTCTTTCTGCTTGCTATTTCAATCAGGCCACCCAGGGCTTCGGCACACCTGTGTGAGCCAGAAACATGTCCCAAACATGGACAAATTCACATTTTGCCTAAGATTGAATTTTTTTGCATTTAGTTGTGAATTTGTTTTGCTATTCCTCATAGTACTATAATACAGAGTTGTTGTTTTTTTCCAACCGCCACTAGCAATTTTGTGATGGAGTGATGATTACACAACCAGCTTTACTGCGTAATGAACTGTTAAAATCAACCCCTCGCAGCTGTTCAAATATTTTTTTGAACATGCGATATATTGACAAAACATGAAAAACGCTGCCTCAGATCGCTCCATTCTTCCTAATATTTTTTAATTTTTTCCCCAGAAACAACCCTGTTTTGGTGAAGCCTATGCTGAACGCCACCATGCCAGGCTTTCTTCACAGTTCCTGTGGGGACATGTTTTCAGTAATCACTGGTTCTTAACTACTCTGTACGCTGACTAGCACACATCTCTGAACTGAGACTCACAAAGCCCCATGCAGGGTCGAGCACATTAATGAATGGTTGCTTGGATACAGTAAAGTGTACTGCTTCTATTCAGCCAGCTCCTGCACAGCCCTGCCGGGGAACACGAGTAGACAACATCCAGCCCAAGTGCTATCAACCCTCTGACTCTCCCTGCTTAACCCACACCTGACCAGCACACACCAGCTCTCTGCCAACACCATAGGAGACACAGAAAGAGATAAACAGGGGATATGCATTGTCTGAGCTTGTGTGTACCAGTATGTGTTCTGTGAATAGATGAGATGGACATAATATTTACTTTTTTCTGGCTTTATAAAGGGAGACAGTAGTCTGACATTATTTCCGAAATACTGTTTTTTTTTTATTATATTTTGCTGTTAAATGCTAAGTATTTCATCAAGAATAATATTTATTATTACCAGAACAAGCACCATTTAAACTACACATCGCTTTTGAGCCCAAACTCTAAAAACTTAAAATTGACATACCAGAAATGTAATAGTTTTCTTAAAACATTTGGAGCATGTGCACTTTTGTGTTATGTTTGCTGAAAATAAACTTGGAGTCAGTCAGTCAGTCAGTCAGTCAGTCAGTCAGTCAGTCAGTCAGTTAGTCAGTCAGTTAGTTAGTTAGTTAGTTAGTTAGTTAGTTAGTCTGTTAGTCTGTTAGTTAGTTGGTTAGTTGGTTAGTTGGTAGTTAGTTGGTAGTTAGTTAGTTAGTTAGTTAGTTAGTTAGTTAGTTAGTTAGTCAATTAGTCAGTTAGATAGTTGGTTAGTTGGTTAGTTGGTTAGTTGGTTAGTTAGTTAGTTAGTTAGTTAGTTAGTTAGTTAGTTAGTTAGTTAAATTAATGAAAGTAAAATTAAATACAAAAAGTTACAGAGCCTGAAGTATTTTGAAATAAATAAATTATTTTATTTGTATTTCAATTCATTCAATTATTCATTCTTTCATTAATTAATTCATATGTATTTTTTTTACAAAACATACATTTATAATATATATATATATATATTTTTTTAAATGTAATGATTCTTAGATCTTTCCAATAAAATCATTCTTGGAAATACAATGGGCCCAAACAATTTTCAGCTGTCACAATTATCAACTC
>CAIGQZ010032240.1:3354669-3377169 GCA_903798205.1 Danio tinwini | reverse complement strand
GGCTTGGCACTGACTAATCGCATATATAACCAATAAACCAGATTTGCAAAAATATTGAACTTTATAGGATTCTATTCACCTTATTTTCTGCGTACCATTTGAATCATTTTGGCTCGAGACTTCCAGTCTCATTCACTTCCATTCATTTTTAGACGTTAAAAACAGCTCATTCTGCTACTTGATGTTGCAAACTGAGGTTTTCTTATTACATTATTCTATTTTGTCTGTATAATCATAAGTCATAATAAATAAATCATATATGCATGAGTAGTTTGACCGTTTTTAGCCGATTATTATTCTAATCATTTCTCCCATAGGCAACTGAATCGGAAGTTCTAAAACAATTGCAAAAACGAGCGCACTTCCGCACTGAAAAATAAGATCAATAGAAAGTATCGAATTAAAACTAAGAGGGGTGTTTTTATAGGACCTCCTTTAGGGTGAAGTCAATAATGCAGCCCAATAGTTAGCCATTGAACTGAATTTGTTGATAACTATTGTAGAAATTGAACATACTAATGATCTGTTTATTCATTTATTTATTTTTGTTATTTATTTTTTTTATTTATCTATATATTTATTTATATTATTTTATTCTCAAGCTGGCTGTAACTGACATGATTGCAATATTGGATTTGGTCTGCTTTATTAATTATGAATAAAGATAAAGTGGGAAAAATATTGCAGAGCTGAAGGATGTAGTAAACTGTGGGATTATCTCTCTCTAGCAGGTTATTGCTGAAGGGAGTGTTTATGCAGATTAATTGCTGAACTTAATTCCCCTCTTGACTGACCTTGCACAGACAGACTCTTTTAATTACACCTTTTAGAAAAAACTAAGAAAACAAAGGATGATAAAGATGCAGAGTGTCTTTACATTGTATAGTAATTACTCTTAGGTAAAGAGATCGACTATTACACGCTTTTAGCATGATTTACAGAAGATACTGACCAAAAAAATGTTTAATCAATGCAACGGTAGTTTATTTTTACTCACTTTCCTTCAATGTATACCTTGCCTAATTATTATTATGCATTATCAGTGATTATTTGAGATGAAAAATAAATAAATGTGACGGTTAACTATAAAGAAAAATTATCCACTACTCCAGAAACAGTGATAACCTATTCTCACAATTATGTGCATTACATTTAACATATTTTTGTCAGTGCGAAACAATACTTATTCATACAAAACATAAATAAGATTCTTAAAACGTAATCTTCTGTTTAGTGATGCTGTAATTCAGTGCAATGGAGGACAATGAGATTTTGAAATTTTCAATAGCAATATACTCACTTTCCTGCAAGCTGTGATTTTATCATGACCACAGACAGATGCCTACAGTATATGATTTTAACATGTCTTCTTGATCCTGTTACAAAGCATTTAAATTTTCTGTTGTGAATGTGAAAAAATGTCCCCAGTTAAGGTCATTCCTGCTGCATAGAGACTTGTCATAGTAATGCACATCAGTGTTGAGGGGGAAAAATGTGTCATTTCTAAAAACACAAAATAAAGCAAGTTGAAAAGGTGACAAAACAATATAATAATTTATTCTAATAATTATAAATTAAAAAAGGTGTAATCCATCTTTACTTTCTCAGTAATAAATGTCCAAAAGCTGTCACTGGGACCACTTTTGTACTTAAATAATTATTTATATTATACTTTATATTAGTATCTAAATATATAAATATGTATATTTAAAAGAGTCCTACTTGTGTAGGATTTACAGTAGTTAAAATAAAAAGCCTACAAAAAAAAAAAAAAAAACTATGCCTCCTTAATGTTAGATCCAATTTTGTCTCTCTTTGGTGTTGATTAATCTACTGTCCAGTAAAACCGATAAACCAGATTTGTGCTAATATCTCATGTAATAGTATTGCATTGTACTGTAAGTGTTTAAACGTTTAAAAACAAGATGTGTTTTCTGAGAAATCTATTTTTATGTACTCATTTACAGTATGCTGAGCATTGTCATATATATTCACACCATCTTTGAAAATGAATATTTTTAGCCAGTATTCTATAGTGAATATAAGCAATCGGTGCATTTATACAAAAATACGTTTGTTTAAAGAGTTATATTCATTATAATAAAAGTGTGGTCACCTAACACTTACAGGATACATTTATTTAAAATCAAATGAGGTGTTAAAAAAACTCAAATTACAAACTAAAATTACTAATTAAAATTAATAATAATTAATTCATATTTCAGCAGTATTGATGCCACTGCCTATACCTTTAAAAAAATCATATTGTTTTTGAAAGTTTTGTGTTATAAGAATTAAATAAGTTATGAAAGTTCAAAGCCATAACAACAAAGAAAATAGCTAGTTCTGAATTTCCTTCAGTCTTAGTCCACAATGTAACAACAAAAGAGTTGAGGTTTAAATAGGAAAATTATCTAAACTTTTTGGTCATTTTTTGAGTGAGATGCTAATAGTCTAATCCGATTCAATGATCCATGCTAAGCTAACCTCTTAAACTTTGCAAAGCTTGTACCAGGACCAGACAAAGACTATAGAATAAACAAGACATTGCCACTCGTACAGTTTTGAACGGGGAACTCTGTAATAGTCAATATGACGAATGAAGCCCCACCTACTAGTACAGGAGCCAATCATCAATCGATATAGACTGACGTTTCTCCTGGAGAGAAGCTCGGACCAGACAAGTGCTTTTACGACTACATTTAAAATCAAAATTTTTTTGGTTTTGTAATCTGTATGAAACGAATGTGAGGTACAGTCCACCATGTCAAACGCACATCTCATGACAGCAGCAACTACTCAAACGTCCCACAAACTTGTAAACAAAAAGTCGCTGTCATTTCTGGAGGAGATTTTCCATCCAGATCAAGTTGTGAATTACTTCAGAAGACCAGCGTGATCTGATTTATCATTATCCAGAGGATGATAATGTGTAGAATGTTCATAAATGAGGTTGGTGTCATGATGTTGTTCCTTTTGAGTGTGTATGGGCATTAGCTCGAGCAACCTGGAAAAAAAAATTATTTTGTTTGATTTGAACGTTTAGAATCTAAAGTTATGAGAGAGCTGATGTTTAATTATATCAGCGATTCCAAATATGTAATGTAATCGTAAGCTTGGCAAACAGTTTTGGAAAATTTGCAAGAGGTTGCGATATTAAATATATATATGTATTATTTCTCCTACTCAGAGCAAATGCGTGACTGCCGTCTGTGTGTGACAATCTTACTAGCCAATTGAGATAGCACACTTTCGTTCTGCTCAATCAGAATTGAGCACCGAAGTATGCGGAACGCCCACAAAAAAAAAAAAAAAAAAAAAAAAAAAAAAAAAACAGGGAAGCACGGACGAGTGGGATGATGGCGTCTGCTGCTTCAGAAACATTAACAGATGAAATAACATCAAGGAAAAACAACCCATCTGTAATATGGGAATATTTTTCTTTTAAAATCACAGACACCGAATAAAAACAAGTCATTTGTAAGAGCTGTTGCCGAATTTTTGTCATAGCCTGAGGAACTACAACAACCAGCACCTAAAAAAGCACCACAGGCAGCTATATGAGGAGTGTCTTGCTAAAAAGTCAACTAAAAGTATTGCCAGTGACACTCAATCTAGTAGCAAGCTACAGCAAAGCACAATTTTTGAGGTGTTTGTGGCTGTTACATCGTATGAAAAACCATCGCAAAGGCACCAGGAGACAACTTAACGCCTCAACTCACTACCTCACTAAAGACGTGGTGCCTTGTAATGCAATGACCAAAGAGGGATTTATAAACCTCATCCAAATGCTGGATAGGACATTTTCATCATGCACATATTTTAGCCATTTTGCAGTACCACAGCTATATATTGAATGTTGTGATATTTTGTGTATCAAATATGATAGTTATTTTGTTTTTAGACAATATAAGCTACAGAAAGGCTCTTATCAGCCTTTTTAGTTTGCGTAGTGTTCTGTATTTTTATAATTATTATTTTTTGTTTGTAAAATGAGCTACACTATCTCCCTAATTTGAGTTGAAGTTGTTTACAGAAAGGTAATGTCAATTTAATTTGTGCTTACTGTTTGCTCTAGAGAAAAATAAGTGTTTCATTTCTGAATATAAAAAAACTCATTTGAATAAATGTTGGAGTAAGTTAATATATTTTCTGTTCCTTTTTTAACTAACACTCGCTGCAGTAGGAACCTACGATACTGTCATGATCACCAGCGAACTAGCCTTCATAAATCACTGGAGAACATTCACATTTACATGGACTACAAGTCCTATCAGGCACCACACACACACACCTGTTCCAAGCCTTACAGATTTACAGATTAGACTTACACAGCTGAAGCTGCTCATGGACTGATTACACTCACATATATACGACTCACTCTGTCTTGTTTAACTGTATTGTGAACTACAACGTGTTTTCCTTGCCTTGCCTGTTTTGACACTAGCTTTGTTTTGCTTTGTTGTATTGTTTCTTCTTGTCTGCTGCCTGCCTATTGATCATCCGCCTGTTTACTGACCACGACTCTGGATTTGCCCTGTTGACCATTGCTTGCCTGACCATTCTCATAAAAAATCCTGCATTTGGGTCCGCACCTCTGTTATCAGATTATGATAACATGTCCCACTTTACATGAGATCATGTCCCACTTTATATGACAGATACAGATTATTGAATCTTGCCTACAAAATTAAATCGCAAATTAAATCAAAATCGCAACATCTGCCTGCAGAGGTTTTTAGAAAATGGCCGCCGGGTGAAATTACTTGTTTTAAAGGGACTTTGGTCTAGAGTGACAACATCAATGTTTTAATGTAAGTGTGTGTAGGTGTGTGGTGGGACAGTACCCCTATATTTCTACAGATATGCATCATTTTGACATTTATGTTACTGTAAGAAGCTTATTTACACTTAAATTTACATCCCCCCCTCCCCTATACTACAGACATGATAGACATCAAATTCTTTTTTCCAGTGTCATGTTGAAAAGTCATCTTATCATCAAAAGTGGATGAAGATCAAGTTCGCATAATGCATTTCAAACAAAAAAACACCCACAAAAAGAATATCTGAAATCATAACAGACATTTTTAACAGTGACATTAAGCAGTTGTAAAAGTAATGGCACAGAGTATCACCAAAGACATAAAATCCTTATATTACTCAGGACAAGACGGGATTTTAGCAGGTCTAACCTACTTTTGTCAGGCAGCCATGGTGGAGTTTCTGTCTCGGCCGCTCGGAGTACAAGAGTCGTCCCACGGATCCATCAATCAGTGGCTGGAGTGGCCATCCATTGGACCTGCAGCTCCACAAGTCTCCTTGACAGAGAGCAGCTGTTCCCTCCAGCCCTATTATGACACCATCAGTGAAACGCAGCCCAATGCTGTGACATAAAAATAATGAGGCAGGGATGAGCAGGACAAACATCCATCTGAGGGCACACTTTTACCCTTCACTTTATTACAATATCACCAGCAATGTGTTACGGATGTCCATCATTAGGACAGAGTTTGTTTGACCTATAGGACTTCATGCCTTTCCTGAGTTTGCATAAAAGTCGCTCCTGCCACATTGCTGTCTTGTTTTATTTGATAATTCTACTTTATTTATTTTATTATTTTTTTTTTTTTAATTATTATTTTTATTTTTTTTTGCAATGGAATGCAACAAATGTGCAACCGGTGAAGAAAACACACAATGCAATATTTGCTGTTCTTCAATATTTTTTAGGTTAGAAGTCAATAGTTGCTGCTTTTCTGATATTTAATTAAGAAGCTTTGTGCTGGCTGGAATATTAAATAAGGTTATTGATAGTTAATATGGGCTACAGGTCTGTTATTTGTTCTTTTTAGTGGGTTTATGTGGAAATACTGCTTTTTCTTTAAAGTTAGCCTTGTGAAGATTAATGATCCACTGAAACACCTGTGAGGCTGTTTGGGGAGGTTTTGGGATTATAAATGTTAGTGCCGCATTAAAGGAGTAAAAAAAGAGTGTGCAGGGGAAGGTCCTGCTAATGTGTTTGGACATTAAAATTATGATAACAATAAATGTGCATTAAATTGATTTTGTAGGACGGAAGTAGTCCCACAAAACATTTGCATATGATGTAATCCAACAGGCACCCAGATAACAAAAGAAAAATACCAAGGACAAATTTGTGAAGGATTCTTCGATATCATGGGGATATCTCAAAGTTTTTTGACAGGATGTACCAGGGATGTTCGTCAAACATCTGTAGGACATTAGCAAAACATTTACAGACCATGAACATTTGTGCGACATTCATTAAACACCAACTGTAAACATGTCAGTCAAGACAAAATTGCTACCCATAGAATTAACACAATAGTACTTTTGAAATACTTTTTAAAAAAATCTTGTGTGTATCTTTGTGTGCGCGTGTGTACAATATAAACTTATTTAAACAACAAAAATAAAAGCGCACACAGAGCATTTAGTCAAGTGTTCCTTAATTCAGTTCAATTCAATTAAATTCACCTTTATTTGTATAGCGCTTATACAATGTAGATTGTCAAAGCAGCTTCACATTCAAGATTATAGTAAATTGAAACAGTGTCAGTTCGATTTTCAGATCAGTTCAGCTTAGCTCACTTCAGTGTGGTTTATTAATCACTACATAGAGTCCAAACACTGAAGAGCAATTCCATTGATGCGCAGCTCTACAGATCCCAAACCATGCAAGCCAGTGGCGACAGCGGTGAGGAAAAAACTTCACCAATTGGCGAAAGGGAAGAATTTAAAAAACCTCGAGAGAAACCTGGCTCAGTTGGGCACGACCATTTCTCCTATGGCCAAACGTCTTGTGCAGAGCTGCAGTCTAGGCGCCGGAAGCTGGTGAATGCTGGACCTCAGCAAAGACTCCTCTGTCCTTGGAGCGTCACAGGAATCAGTCTCATGCTCTCACTCCACCATGGCCACCACAGCAACTGCTCAGGATGCGGCCTTGTCCAGGATTGTGAAAACCTCATGATCATCTCGTTGCTGGTCTTGGATCGCATCAGTGGCGCTGCATAGTCTGAGGGCCTCGGGATGAGTACACCCAGGTGGAAATAGAGAATAATGGAACAATTAGCGTAGCTGCTTTTATAGTGTATATAAAAGTGTATGCTTTGCTAAAAAGATAAATTTTCCCAGACCTTCAATAGGACAATCACAGGGTGGAACTGTCACTTTACATCGTCTGAATGTCATTTGTTCATCCACATTGTAAGGATTGTAAGGAGCAAAATAAATTTAACAATTGCAAATCAATTGTATTGGTATACATCTCTTTGCAAAATAAAATAAAATAAAATACACACACATTTAGGAGTGTTATGATTCTATATACAGTTGAAGTCAGATTTATTAGCCCCCCTTAGATTTTTTTTTCTTTTTTTTATATTTCTCAAATTATGTTTAACAGAGAAAGGAAATTTTAACCTTATTTCTGATCATATTTTTTCTTCTGGAGAAAGTCTTATTTGTTTAATCTTGGCTAGAATAAAAGCAGTTTTTAATTTTTTAAAAACCATTTTAAGGACAATATTATTAGCCCCTTTAAGCTATATATTTTTTCGATAGTCTACAGAACAAACCATCATTATACAATAACTTGCCTAATTAGCCTAACCTGCCTAGTTAACTTAATTAACCTAGTTAAGCCTTTAAATGTCACTTTAAGTTGTATAGAAGTGTCTTGAAAAATATCTAGTAAAATATTATTTACTGTCATCATGGTATTCTCTCCGTTAAACAGAAATTAAGGGAAAAAATAAACAGGGGGGCTAATAATTCTGACTTCAACTGTTATCTATTATATTTTATTATTTATATTTATTTTGATTAAAAACCAAGTGGTTCGCAATTTAGAGCACCAATAAAGTTATCCATCACAAATTTATTTATTTATTTGCCACATAGTTTTGATATGTATTTTCCATGTGGAAATTCAGTATTTAAATGTAATATCGGTCAATATTAGATGTATAATCTTCAGCTTTACATGCTAATGTTAGCTTCGAACGTTACATAATGGGAAGTAGCAACACATGATGGATTCATGATGGTTGATTCATGATGGACACATGATGATTGAAGTTTTTCATAAAACTCAAACATAACAAAAAACACAGTGGTTATGGCAGATAATGTCTACAAATCTAATACAAAGCATACTTTATTGAAGGTCAAAAGAGAAAACTCAAAGCCATGTCTAAGGAAATTACTGCCAACACCAGTAGAAAAAGGCAAGACAAAAAGCTTTAACTGCTTTAGCAGAAAGGGATAACAGCTAATGCTAAAACTAATGCTCTGCCAGTATGTGGGAAAGGAGACAGAGGTCATTTTTTTAATAGATTTCAATGGAGGAGAGGCATCATTTTGCTGAATAAAAAGCTGTGTAGGAAAAGTGCATAATTTAATGAATCGACAGCCTGTTTGTATAGACTAGATGTTTTAGGCTAAACAACACAATCATGGAGAACCTTATGTATATTATATGTATATTTTGACTGTGACAGCTAGGATTAATTCATGGCAATACTATACAATAGTACTGTATATGTGGTGTACAGTATGTGTTAATATTGCGTGTTGTCAAAAATATCTTCAAACAACAGAACATGTTTTTCTCCGGGGTTTTCTTGGCTGAAACTGTAAATCTCAAGCTGCGACAATGAGTAAACAGAAATGGTGACTGCTGCAGTGAAATAATACTTAATGGAATTTTTTTCTGAAAATAGGCTTTCCTATACAATAGTTAACTAGTTGAGTTTTATCATTTTTGAATCCATTTAATTCCAGGTCTGACGAGAGAACTTTGAGCTTATTAGCTTGGCATAAAACACTGAATCAGATTGGACTAGCATCACTCAAAAATGCCAGAAGAGTTTCAACAATTTTCTAAGCTTGACTGTTTTGTAGTTTTATCATGTACTATGACTGACAGAAGATAAAAAGTTGCTATTTTCTATAGGCCAATATGGCTAGGAAGTATACTCTCATTCAGAAATAATAATCAATAGACTGGTGAGTAAAATCATTGCCAAATCTATATTAAACTAAGCTAAAAGTGCTCCAGTGTGGCCCAGAGATCAGCTGAATGGATTAAAATTGTAAAACTGAACTGTTTAACTCTAGGGCAGTTGTAAAATTAGCTTATTATTATTAGTAGTAGTAGTAGTAGTATTTATTTTAAAAGAATGTTCCTTATCAGATTTTCATATGCTAATATACACTTACTGGCCACTTTATTATGTACACCTTACTAGTACCGGGTGCTCTATTGGATTGAGCCCTGGTGACTGTGGAGGCCATTTGAGTACAGTGAACTCATTGTCATGTTCAAGAAACCAGTCTGAGATGATTCGCTCTTTATGACATGGTGCGTTATCCTGCTGGAAGTAGCCATCGGAAGATGGGAACGCTGCTGTGATCATAAAGGGATGGACATGGTCAGCAACAATCAGGTAGGCTGTAGTGTTGACACAATGCTCAACTGTTATTAATGGGCCCAACGTGTGTCAAGAAAATATCCCACACCATTACACCCCCACCAGCCTGAACCATTGATGCAAGGCAGGATGGATTCATGCGTTCATTTTGTTGATGCCAAATTCGGACCCTACCATCCGAATGTCACAGCAGAAATCAAGATTCATCAGACCAAGCAACATTTTTCCAATCTTCTATTGTCCAATTTGATTGAGCGAATTTGAGATGCTCTTCTGCATACCTTGGTTGTAACGAGTGGTTATTTGAGTTACTGTTGCCTTTCTGTCATCTCAAACTAGTCTGGCCATTGTCCTCTGACATCAACAAAGGCATATGCACCCACAGCACACTGGATATTTGCACTTTTTCGGACTATTCTCTGTAAACCTCAGAGATGATTGTGCGTGAAAATCCCAGTAGATCAGCAGTTTCTGAATTATACAGACCAGCCTGTCGGGCACCAACAACCATGCCACCTTCAAAGTCACTTTAATCACCTTTCTTCCCCATTTTGATGCTCGGATTGAACAGCAGCAGATCGTCTTGACCATGTCTACATGCTTAAATCCATTGAGTTGCTGCCATGTGATTGGCTGATTAGAAATTTGTGTTAACAATCAGTTGGACAGGTGTACCTAATAAAGTGGCCGCTGAGTGTATGTACTATTTAAAAGTAATTTGCTTTTTAAATTTACGATTCATTAAATTTAGTTTTACTTTATTTCTGATCAAATAAATGCAGACTTCCCCACAACAACAAAAAAAAAATCTTACCACCACTAGAGTTTTGAAGGCAAGTCTACAAAGTCAAACTCCAGCAGTTCTCATGCTTCAGATAAAGTAAAGATATTTTCATTGAGCGCATCTCAGCTGTAGAGAGCAGGCCTCACCTCTGTGTGCCCTGACAGACACATGCACACACACACACACACACTTACACACACACTTCGCTCTTCTCTAGAGAGTACGTATCTAGGTCACTCCATCCCATATGCGAGCACATCCTGAACTCTGTCAGGTAGCACATCTCTCTCAAAGCTGAAACAAAAGTCAAATCTAATCAGTCCAGCCACAATTCAGTCAACTCCAATGACACAATTTATCCACTGTATTGTTTAGACTGCAAATCCTACTGGGAACACATTTTTAACAACAGATAAACACACTTGACACAAACTAAACATCCATTTCACACCAAAAAGAGTGACAGATTGGGTTTGATTTATGGATGCGAGCAGCATCTGACTGAAAATGTTCAAATGATAGATTTTGTTAAAACAACGAGAGCCTCAAGTGAGTATGAGAGGCTTTGGGATCCGTTTATCAACATTTATCATAGTGGTGCTGCAATAATTTAGCTGAAAATATGAGAGAGGATTGTTTAAATCAGAGTAACAGAGTAAACACTTTTCTGCAATCAGCAAATAAACAATGTTTTTAACAAAAAATGTGAACATGCCAATCTAACATCTACTGTTTTTGCTCTGTTAAAATATCCACAGGTATGTAATCTGTACAGCTATTTCAGATGTTCCAGTATGTTTTATAGATATATATTGATTGTATTTTATTCTGTATTTTCACCTTTTACAGCAATATATCTAAATGTAATCTATAGCATTATAAAATTATACAGTATAAACTTTTTCCAACTAAGGGTTTAAATGAGAACAACATTTCAAATAAATGTATTTAAATCATGTATGAAGTCATGCGCACTAACCGGCCACTTTATTAGGTACACCTGTTTAACTGCTTGTTAATACAATTTCTAATCAACCAATCACATGGCAGCAAGTCAATGCAATTAGGCATGCAGACATGGTCAAGGTGAGCTGCTGCAGTGCAAACTGAGCATCAGAAAGGTCACTTTGAACGTGGCATGGTTGTTGGTGCCAGATGGGCTGGTCTGAGTTTTTCAGAAACTGCTGATCTAGTTTTTCCACGCACAACCATCTTTAGGGTTTACAGAGAATGGTCTGAAAAAGAGAAAATATCCAGGAGGGGGCGGTTCTGTGAGTGCAAATGCCTTGTTAATGCCAGAGGTCAGAGAAGAATGATTCCAGCTGATAGAAAAGCAACAGTAACTTAAATAACCACTCTTTACAACCGAGGTATGTATACAACACCTTGAACCTTGGATGGGCTACATCCGCCTCAGAAGACCACATCGGGTGCCACTCCTGTCAGCTAAGAATAGGAAACTGAGGCTACAATTCGCACAGGCTCATCAGAATCACCAGAAGGGTCAGAATTTGGCATCAACAACATGAAAGCATGGATCCATCCTGCCTTATATCAGTGTTTCAGGCTAATGGTGTGGGGGATATTTTCTTGGCACACCCATAAGTACCAATTGAGCATCATGTCAATGCCACAGCCTACCTGAGTATTGTTGCTGATCATGTCTATTCCTTTATGACCACAGTGTACCCATCTTCTGATTTCCAGCAGGATAACGTGCCACGTCATAAAGCGGCAATTATCTCAGACTGGTTTCTTGAACATGACAATGAGTTCACTGTACTTAAATGTCCTCCACAGTTACGAGGCCTCAATCCAATAGAGCACTTTTGGGATGTGGTGGAATGGGAGATTCACATCATGGAAGTGCAGTTGACAAATCTGCAGCAACTGTGTAATGCTATCATGTCAATATGAACCAAAAAGGAATATTTGCAGTACCTTGTTGAATCTATGCCACAAAGGATTAAGGAAGTTCTGAAGGCAAAAGGGATCCAACCTGGTACTAGTACGGTGTACCTAATAAAGTGGACGGTGAGTGTATATTACCATTTAAAAGTTTACTTGTAACTTTTACAAAACAAAAAAAAAAGTAAAAATTATTATTAAATTATGTTTAAAAAAATGTTTAAATCATAATACTATTTCACAATGTAAAATATTTTAATAAGAAAAGTATATTAAATTCAAATACAAAAACAATGCATTAAAAAGAAATGTATTAAAATAAAAAACACTGTACAATGTAATAATATTGCACATCATTAATGTTTCTTTTTGTTCACCATATTTCTGATCAAATATATATTTTATAATATATTTATAAATATATTATCACGAAGTTTTAGCCATTAATGTACAAACTAAAAAAATACACAGCACTCTTTTTAACATTTCTGAAGGTCACACAGAACAAATGTGTGTCTTGAATTGCTTGATGTTGGTGGTCATTATTTTATTGAGTAAGGGGAATGCTTTGAATGCCAAAATGAAAATTACTGCAGTTTGAAACATTGCCGCATATCCAAAGTTATCAAATACCACCTGGATCATTCAGACGGCCGTTAGAATAATAATGAGACGAAACGAACTCATCACCACTGTAATGCATCATGCTGGGAGAAAATGCTTTGAGGATGTCTGCCTCTATCAGTCAATGATGGGAAGTTAATTCTGTGCAGAGAAAGCAGTCCATCCATTTTCTCAGACTTTATCCTGATTGAAAACTAACACATTAACCCTGTGAGGTGTGATGTTGGATACAGCAGACAACATTGGAAAATGCAGCAGTCTAATGAGATTGTATGATATTATTTGAATATGGAGTTCACAGTAAAACAAAATGCTGGGATCCACACAATTGATTTGTGTTGTCACAACATAAAAGAATAACATTCAGTTTTTTTTTCCAAATTTAAGTGGATTTAACATAAAACAATTAAAGTTGTGCCCCCCCCCCTCCAAAAAAATTGTGTTGTTTCAGCTCATTTTAAATTAGTTTGAACAAAATGCAATAATTCTGCAACAATTTTTTTTGAGTGTTCAGACTCAAGAAAGAAAAAAATTAAATTACAATTTCAGACCTGAGCAAATTTGAGTAGAAAATATGACGTTTGTTGCAGTTTCTGATACTTCTATGCATAATTTTTTTTCTTTCTTTTTTTTCTTTCTTTCTTTCTTTCTTTCTTTCTTTTTTTGATTTGAGTGTTTTATAAGAAAATGTTTTGAGGGCTCTATTTTAATGATGTAGGCACAAAGTCTAAAGTGCATGGCGCAAAAGCATTAATGTCCAAATCCACTTTTGTTATTTTAAGTATGGAAAAATATGCTCTGCACCACGACACATGGTCTAACAGGGTTATGCTTATTCTTTTAATGAGTTATGGGTGTGTTTTGAGCATAATGTGCATTAAAATAATCAGAGTCTCATCCCTCATTCCTTTTAAGAGTCAGTTGCGTCGCGCCATGGCACATTTGCTATTTACATGGCGGATTTTGTGAGTGGGAAAACTGAATGCTTCACTAGCAAGAAAACAGAGCATCTTATGCTCCATATGGTAACGCTTACGTCTCCAAAACCCGACAGATGGACAAATCGAAACTTGCTTTTATTAAAACAAATATAAATATGCATATAATAAAAAATACTGCAACTAATAAAAACATTATACAAATGTGAACTGTTATAAATAAACTGAAAAAAGCCCCCCGTCATGAAGAAGGCATGGAGGCAGTGGTTTTTATATTTATGTAGAAAATAATATTTGTTGTAACATTTTAATCCTTTTTAATTTTTTTCATATGTAAAGATATTTGTATATTGCTGTACATACTGTGTGTATTAAGCAATGTGTACGTGTTTTGGACCTGCATAGGTTTATAACTAACGTGCTCTGCACTGGACTTTAGATCAGCTTTTAGTTGGTCAGTGGCACACTCTATTTTAGTTCCTCAAAACAGCAACATGCCAACAATGTGCCTTAACACACCTCCTTTTTAGACCAGTCCACAAAGTGGTGCAAATGAATTTGCTATTTAAACAACTGGCCCAAAACGTGATTACAGATTACAGATGCGATGGCCTGAAAATAGCAACTAATCACGTCAAACACATCTTGCCCCTTATTGTGCTGGGTGTATGATAAGACCTTGAGTTTTAAGACTTAAAAAAATTTTGTTTACTTCATTGTACTAAATGCAATTTTAAATTTGCCATTTAAATCAGTGAGTTGTTTATCAGAGATCAGAGACTCACTCTGAACTGATCATCTGAATCAGTGAGTTGTTTACCGGAGACATACTCTGAATGGATCATTTGAATCAATAAGTTGTTTACCGGAGACACACTCTCAATGGATCATTTGAATCGGTGAGGTGTTTACCGGGGACACTCTCTCAATGGATCATTTGAATCAGTGAATTGTTTACCTGAGACTCACTCTAAATGTATTACTTGAATTAGTGAGTTGTTTACTGGAGACTAGCTCTGAATGGATCATTTGAATCAGTGAGCTGTTTACCGGAGACTCACTTTGAACAGATAATTTGAATCAGAGAGTTGTTTACTGGAGACTTACTATAATAGATAATTTAAATCAGTGAGTTGTTTACCGGAGACTCACTCTGAACAGATCATTTGAATAAGTGAGTTGTTTACCGGAGACTCACTTTGAACAGATCATTTGAATCAGAGAGTTGTTTACTGGAGACTTACTATAATGGATCATTTAAATTAGTGAGTTGTTTACTGGAGACTCACTTTGAACAGATCATTTGAATCAGTGAGTTGTTTACCGGAGACTCACTCTCAATGGATTGTTTGAATCAGTGAGTTGTTTACCTGACACTCATTCTAAATGGATTGTTTGAGTCAGTGAGTTGTTTACTGGAGACTGACTCTAAATGGATCATTTGAATCAGTGAGTTGTTTACTGGAGACTCACTCTGAACAGATCATTTGAATCAATGAGTTGTTTACCGGAGACTCACTGTGAATGGATCATTTAAATCAGTGAGTTGTTTACCGGAGACTCACTCTGAAAGGATCTTTTAAATTAGCAAGTTGTTTACTGGAGACTGACTCTGAATGGATTGTTTGATTCAGTGATTACTGTTTTTTTTTTATTTAAAGGGAACCTATGATGAAAATCATCTATTGTAAGCTGTTTGGACAGAACTGTGTGTAGGTAAATTGTGTCAACATTTATATTAGATTAGATTAGATTCAACTTTATTGTCATCACACATGTACAAGTACAAGGAAACGAAATGCAGTTTAGGTCTAACCAGGAGTGCAATAGCAGCAAGTGCAGGATACAGGTATAAGTTATAAAGTGCAGTTATAGAAAAATTATGGTGATATTTACAAATGGATGTACTATCAACATTATATACAGGTTGTGTCAGCTATGAACAGAGATTTACAATAGATGGATAAATGTACAGGTTGCTATTAATAATCAGAAGTGTGCAGATAGATAAACATAATTACAAGTGTATATGTACAGTGGATGTGTACATAATTTACAAATGTACATGTGCAGTAGGTGTGTACAGTTCAAATAAATGAATAAGTGCAATGAATATGTGCAATTTTTAAATGTGCAAATGTTAAGTAGTGCAGTGATTATGATGAGTCTGAGTTATGAGGAGAGGAGAGTGGGGTGTATTAGGGGGGCAAAAAGTCAGTGGGGAGCAGAGTTCAAGAGGGAGACAGCTCTGGGGAAGAAGCTGTTCTTTAGTCTGCTGGTTTTTGTCTGGGGGAGCCTGAAGCGCCTGCCAGAAGGCAGGAGAGAAAACAGTCTGTGAGCAGGGTGAGAGGAATCTTTAAGAATACTGCGTGCTCGGCGCAGACAGTGTTTCCTCTGGATGTCCTCTATGGCTGGCAGTGTGGTCCCTGTGATGCGTTGGGCAGTTTTCACCACCCGCTGCAGTGCCTTACGCTCCGCAACAGAGCAGCTTCCATACCAGACTGTGACACAGTTCGTCAGGATGCTTTCTATTGTGCAGCGGTAGAAGTTCACCAAGACGGCTGATGACAGCTGGTTCTTCTTAAGTTGCCTTAAGAAAAATAGGCGCTGGTGAGCCTTCTTGACCAGGCTGGAGGTGTTGGTGGTCCAGGAAAGGTCCTTGGAGATGTGGGTCCCCAGGAACTTGAAGGATGATACAGGCTCGACGGCCATCTCATTGATGTAGATGGGATCATGTGAGCCTGTTCGTCCCTTCCTGAAGTCCACAATGAGCTCCTTGGTCTTGTCGGTGTTAAGGAGCAGATTATTGTTGGTGCACCACGTGGCCAGATGCTGTATCTCCTCCCTGTAGGCAGTCTCATCATTGTTGCTGATTAGACCAATCACTGTGGTGTCATCTGCAAATTTGATGATGGCGTTGGATCTGTTCACAGGCCTACAGTCGATGGTGAAAAGGGAGTAGAGGAAAGGGCTCAGCACACAGCCCTGTGGTACACCAGTGTTGAGTGTGACGGTGGTGGAGCAAATGTGGTCTGATCTAACATTCTGAGGTCTGTTAGTCAGAAAGTCCATAACCCAGTTACAGAGAGACGTGTCTATATCCAGGTCTCTAAGTTTGATCACTAACTTAGAGGGTATGACAGTGTTGAATGCTGAGCTGAAGTCAACAAACAGCATTCGTGCGTATGTGTTTTTATTGTCCAGGTGTGTGAGTACAGAGTGCAGTGCTATGGAGACTGCATCTTCTGTGCTTCTGTTGCTACGGTAGGCAAACTGATGTGGGTCCAGTGTGGATGGCAGAGAGTCTTTGAGATGTGCCAGGACCAACCGCTCGAAGCACTTCATGATGATGGGTGTAAGTGCTACCGGGCGGTAGTCATTCAGGCATGTTGGGCTGGAGTGTTTCAGCACTGGCACAATAGAGGTGGTTTTAAAGCATGTTGGCACAGCTGCTAGGTTAAGGGACAGGTTGAAAATGTCTGTGAATACCCCAGCGAGCTGTTCTGCACATGCTTTGAGGACACGCCCAGGAATACCGTCTGGTCCAGCAGCCTTACGCACATTGATCCGACTCAGTGCGGTGTAGACTTCTGAGGAGGTGAGTGTAATGGGTGAGTGGTCGGTTGAGGAAGTGATCCTGATGTAGGGTTCATTATTGTCTCTTTCAAAGCGGGCATAAAAGTCATTAAGCTCGTTCAGGAAGGAGACATTTGTGGCTGTGGGTGTGGAATGGCTGGGTTTGTAGTTGCTGATGGCCTGTATGCCCTGCCACATTCGCCGAGGATCAGAGTTGGAAAAGTGCTCCTCTAGCTTTAGCTTGTAGCAGTGCTTGGCCTTTTTGATGCCCCTCTTCAGATTAGCCCTGGAAGTGCTGTAGGCCTGTGCATCCCCTGATCTGAAGGCAGTGTTGCGTGCCTTCAGCAGGAGGCGCACCTCCTTGTTCATCCATGGCTTTTGATTTGGGTATGTGGTGATCTGTTTATGGGTTGTAACACTGTCAATGGTGGTGTTGCTGTATTCCAGAACAGAGGAAGTGTAGCTGTTAATGTCTGTGTGAGAGCCACATGTGGCCTGGGAAGCAAACATACTCCAGTCTGTGTGTTGAAACCTGTCCTGGAGTGTGGAGTCTACCCCCGCTGGCCACACTTTGATGGTCCTCACTGATAGCTTCACACGGTTGATGAGGGGTGAGTATCGGGGGGTGAGGAACAAAGAAAGGTGATCTGATTGACCCAGGTGGGGGAGGGGGGTAACAGCATAGGCTTCAGCCATGTTTGTGTATACCTGGTCCAAAGTCTTGTTTCCCCGTGTGTGACAGAAAATGTTTTGATGGAATTTGGGAAGCACTGTCTTTAAGTTTGAGTGATTAAAATCCCCCGCAACAATAAAAGCAGCCTCCGGGTGAGCAGTCTGTTGTTTGCTGATGGCTGCATGAAGTTCATTCATAGCAAGCTTTGCATCAGCATCGGGTGGAATGTAAGCAGCGATTATAAAGGTGGAGGTGAACTCCCGTGGCAGATAAAACGGTCTGCATTTGACCATCAGAAATTCCAGGTTAACAGAGCAATGTCTCCCAACGATGACAGAGTTTGTGCACCACGCTTTGTTAATATAAATGCATAATCCTCCGCCTCGGGTCTTACCGGAGTCATCCGCCACTCTGTCTGCTCGGAATGTCTGATGCTCAGTTAAAGATACAGCGTTGTCTGGTATCCCGCTGTTTAGCCATGTTTCTGTGAAAATCATGACATTACAGTTCCATAATCTTTTGCTGTGGTTGATGCGCAGTCTAATCTCATCCATTTTGTTCACCAGGGACCGTACATTGGCGAGGAAGATGCTGGGTAAAGAGAGCCGGTGTGGTGTTAGCTTTAGCTTAGCTCTTAGCCCGCCGCGCTTCCCCCGCCTTTGTTTACGTTCGTGTCGCCGTCTCCGAGCACTTCTGCCCGGCCGGACAGAGCGCTCAGCCTCGGGTGTCCTGGCGATCTCTGGGATGAGTCGTAGATTGCTGATAAAACTGTCCGAAATGCACAAACCAATATCCAAGATCTCCTGTCGGGTGTACGATGTAAAGGCATTACTGTTCTGCACGAACAGACCCGAAATGAGCAGGAAAAATACTGCAAAATTGCAGAAACTGGAGAGACGCCGAGCCTCGCGATGTGTACGCGCCGCCATCTTGGTCTATCTATATTGGGGTAATATAAAGACAATAAGTCTTTTTGTTTTAGTTTGATGTGAAAATAGGATCCAAATCCCTACCATTTTGAGGCCCACTGCAACGTTACATAGGAGTGCGGTTTCCCCGCCCACCAAATTGATTGACAGCCGCGTATTAACATGTCTCCATAATAATGCATATAATCATATCAACAAGACAGGACATGCATAAAGCAACCGGAATTAAAAGATCTGTTCAGCTCTCTGTGATTATCAATCATCATCAAATATGATCAAGAATGAGTTTTACAAGTTTAAAACTTTAAAACAGTGTATGTTTGTAATGAATACAGCAATTTTACTGTATTTATTACCACAGCCGGATGTCAGTACAATTATAAAAGAAGATGATTCAATCCCGATTTGGGAGTTAAATCAGGTTTATTTCGTACATTAATAGAACGGATAACCATACAAAAGAAGATATTAACGTGTGTCACATTTGCCATGCAAAAACAGTGCAAAGTTAAACATGTGCGTTGTGTGTGTGCGTGAACTTTGTAACGACATTGTGTGCGACTGATAGTCTGATTAAAAAAGGCTTGAATTAACTTCTCAACAAATACATCAAATAATTATTGGGAAAGTTCTTACTGTAGTATTTCTCTCAAACGTTAGGTGAGATCTGCTTCCTTCATCTCCAGACACGTGCACACATAGGGCTTAACCTGTGCAGTGCACATGCCGTTTTGAGTCTGGGATTTAATGAACGTAAAATGGACATAAGTGCCCCCCTAACACCCCCCCTCTTCAGTTTCCCCCCGAGGCACACTCTGACAGGCACGTGAGAACGGTGGGTAGGTTTAACTACCATTAAAGGCACAGGCAACAAAAACAGCTACCTAGTGTTCAGAGCAGAACATTCTAGTGTTCTGAAAGGTATAATACATAATCTGACGGGTGTTTTGAGCTGAAACTTTACAGACACATTCTGGAGACACAAAAGGGGTAAAATAGGTGCCCTGACAAATGACTAAATTCTAATGGTTTTGAAGGATAGTGATGTCAGCTGATGATTCTGGTTGTAAATATGCCTTATTCCTATATCTAAACTATTATTAAACTGAATTTTTTCCAGGGCACAAGTTTTGGAAGAGGTGACTTTTGCTGTTCGCACATAGAAAAAGTTGAGAAAGTTCATTCTACCCTCGGGGTGTGAGGATAGCAAAGTGCTTAGTCTTGTTGGCAGAGCTTTACAGGGTGAAAATGTGATGAAGCCCATGGAGGTGGTCGGTCAAATCGGGTGCGTTATGGTTCTCTGTGTCATGTGGAGGAGCTCTCTGTATTGAAAGTGGAGAAGAGCGGCATGCTGCGTCATTATGATGAAGCTTCATATGCTCTCAGTGAATTTTACAGGGAAACATTCAAATGAAGATTGCATGCAGTTTTGTTATTGATTGTAAACCAGCCTCCATTGGCAGAGCCGGAGGACTGTAATTGAGTATTAAACATTCACTGTCACAAGAAGCAGACCATAAAACATGCTGCAAAGAGCTGGCGACCCTGGAGAGCCTTTACAGCATGTTTAAACGTCCATTAATTCATATGTCATCCCTGACCTGCTGCTGTTAATGATCATGACTCACTCATGATGATTTATTTATGGCCATCCAAATAATCATCATTTATTTTTTAAATCTGCTCTAACATCACACACACACACACACACACACACACACACACACACACACACAGACACACCAGACAGAAAGGACAGCTTTACAAAAACACATTCATTCACATTCATCCCCAACACATACCTTTGGGATATTTCGATTTTTAGCACGTCAAGTCTACATCAGGATATTTTGGCCCATTTTGCAGCATTTCTTCAGGTCAAGGATATATTTGGACTGTTTTGCATGAACTACTTGCTTTAGGTCTTGCAGCAAGGATTCAGTCGGGATTAAGGGTAAAATCTTTGGCTTTTTTTCCACTTGGTTTGGTTGCTCATTAAATCTAATAAGACCATGTGCATAGTATTTGATATGCAAAAGGCGATACATTATAACCGTGTAAACAAATTGTTGTACAGAATCTACTTTATGCCCTTTGATTCATAATTTAGCAGTTTTGTTTTTTATGGCAAGTAAAATGCCTTTTAATATAAGTATAAAACACTGGTAAAAGCAATTTACCATAAGGTCTAATGATTGATTGTTATTAATAATATTACTCCAGTATTAATCATTAAAAAATTATTATTATTATTATTATTTGATTTGATTTGAATTTTTTTTTTTAATCAATCAATCCTTAATTCATTTTCTTTTCCGCTTTATTAATCTGGGATCGGTACAGCGGAATGAACCAACTTATCCAGCATATGTTTTACGCAGCGGATGCCCTTCCAGCTGCCACCCATCACTGGATTATTATTATTTTTAATATTCATTCATTCATTCACATTCTTTTTGTATTAGTCCCTTTATTAATCAGGGGTATGGCCACCACACCACAGCAGAATGACCCGCCAACTTATCCAGCATATGTTTTACGTAGTGGGTGCCCTTCCAGCTGCAACCCATCACTGGGTTACACTCATACACTCTCATTCATACTCATACATTACGGCCAATTTAGCTTAACCAATTCACATATAATGCATGTTTTTGGACTTGTGGGGGAAACCGGAGCACCCAGAGGAAACCCACGCGAACACGGGGAGAACATGTCAGCCTCTGGATTTTTTCTGGATTTTTTTGTGATTTTTTTTGCAATAAAAATGACAGATTTTGGTGCGATAAAAAATATATATTTAAAAATTTATATATATTAGTGGTGGGCCACTATCGGCGTTAACATGAGACTCTTATCGGGCGATTAAAAAAAATATTGCAGTTAATCTATTCTCAAAGTTGACTTGGAAGCTGGGTCTCTTCTACGCAAGCTATAATGAGTTTCACCTTGATATTTTTGCGCGGATGTATACCTGACTGAATTGCACTGTAGGTGGCCAAAACGAGTCTTAGAACCTGTGTGTATTCTTACTGTGAAATTACCACATCAAACGTGACGTGCTAACATGGATGCAGTTCACTAGAGTATATCTGATTAATGTTAGCTCCACATCTAACTATCAGGCACCTGTAGAGTTTATGCATTCGGGTAAAACATACAAATAAAATGGACCCGGGGAACTTTTTAAAATGAATGACAGTTAATGAAAGTTAAACCGGTGAGCAGTCTAACAAAAAGTGCCCTTCTGGATCTTTCACTTACTTCGAAGACATACTGACTACGCTTACATGAACATCTGTAATCTAGTTATTTGCCTTCATAGACAATAAAATAGTTAAGGTGTTTATGTGAAGTGCTTTCATGTAAGAGTTTCCTGTAATACTGGTTGACTTTAACTTGGCAGTTTCACATGCACTCATGAACATTTCAATCATGCCCCCATGACAAACTGGGGTATTAGACGCAAATCAGAAGTAAGGACTGGTGAGAGTGTTATAGAATTTTATAACGCACGCCAAATGAAAAGAAAAAACTTCTGCATTTTGAGATGAGAGGTGTGTGTGTGTGTGTGTGTGTGTGTGTGTGTGTGTGTGTGTGTGTGTGTGTG
>CAIGQZ010032240.1:3329770-3346866 GCA_903798205.1 Danio tinwini | reverse complement strand
ATATATATATATATATATATATATATATATATATATATATATATATACACACACACACACACACACACACACACACACACACACACACACACACACACAAACATCTGTTAATTAACAGTTTCCGTATTTTGGATTCAAGTGTTTTCAGTTTATTTATGGTTTTGAATTGCATGATGGGACCTTGATCTCTGCTCTGTTAACTTCTGATATTTAAAATTAATCTCTACAGTTTATCAAAGTGACTTTTACTGACATTTTAGAAGTTTGAAATAGTATAATGTATAAGAAATGATATAGAGAGAAATAAGTCGGTAAAATAACATATATTACATAATACTGGAAGTTTATACAAGGTTTTTGTATCGTAATATAACACCAACCCAGACAATATATCACTTTAAATAAAAATAAAAAGTAACTTTTTTTAACTTTCAAGGTTAAAAGTTGTTAGAAGAAAGATCATGGTCCCATAATTCAATCCAAAAGCATAAACGAATAGAAAAAAATAAATAAATAAAAACATGAATCACAAAAACAAAAAACAGCTAATTTACGGGTATCTTTTAAAGAGTATGCCATCTTGATCTTTGCACTAACAACAGTTTATGTTTAGATTTTTAACTCTGCAGTTAAACAAAGTTATATTTACTGTCAGTTTTATTGTCTAGATTGATTATGTAAATTATAATACAAAAATCGGTTAATGAGCTGCCAGTGCTTTCTCTGGTTTTGTGCATGTAATTTTGTTTCGGTGCTAAAACTGTCAAAATTCTGCCAAACAAACACAGGTGTCTCATTAAACCGACAGGAACATACTTGATGAGCCTGTTTTTCACCCACAGTATCGACAGTTTTAGTGAAGCATTATAATAATGGCCACTTTAATAATACTAATGATAACGCTGAAGGATATCCAGTGTGATATCAGTTAATAGGAACATATTTCTGGTTTGTTGTCAATAAAGTCCTCCTTCAACCTTACAGATGGGGCTATGGGGGTACATAAGTTAAAAAAAGCTCCAGAAACAGTCTTAATGCATGTCTGTAAGAGGGAAACCTTTTATAAAGCTGCAATGTTTTTATTCATCTGAACCTGAGCAACCTTAAGGAAATCTTCATATAAAATGTTAGGGTCATGAGCTGAAAACTTGGCATATGCTGTAAAAGGCATGGCATTTCAGAAGTGATTTGGCCATTTTGATGGATATCTGCTCCACTTCTCACATAAAGGACATACTTGCACATTTGATTTTCTATTATAATGGAGATCGTTGTTGTTGTTGTTGTTGTTTTTGTTGACGTTTACTTTTTATACTGAGGTAATGATGTTTTTTATCATTTTGCCTTATTTTACATTTAAATTTACACTTTTAAATATTTTACTTTTAAAATAAAACATTATTTAGTGTCATCACTGAGCCATTTCGCTGGCCAAATTGTAGCTGATTTTAGATTTTCTCCATCCCTGCAGAGACTTTCCCCATAATACAGGCAGAAACTGACCAACACACACACACAAACAAGTGCACTGGTATAGCTGCAATTCCTCACTGCACTTCCAAGGGTACTATTTGTGTCTCGCTTTGGCCACTGTGATGTAAAAAAAAAAAAAAAAAAAAAAAAAAACTTAAATTTATGAATTTGTGAGTCAGAGCTAAATGCACTTCAGCATGAATCACAACTGAACTGCGCTCCATTGCTCTGATGTGTCACTCTCTGCAGAGCACTAAAAGTGACCAATCCGTCTACGAGGCCCCTGGTGTGTTCACAGCGAGGTTAGAGGAGACGCTTCAGCTGTTTGCTCACCTTAATGCCTTAAAACCTCCTGCTGGAGACTGCACTTCAAGCTGGTATTTACATGCATTTTAAGTATGCACCATTACTTTAATCCTGAGTTGTTACTGATTTGTTTGTGGGGGGTTTTACGTTGCTGATTATTCTGAGCGATATTTGTATATAGCAACAGTTTGGTGGCTCTACCTTATATAACTTATTTTAATTGATTGATTATGCATGCCACAGTTCTAAAAGAAAGACAAAAGCTGACTTGGAGTAACTGGTTTCAGCCTTTTAGAATGTAATGGGAATAAACGGGAAGATTACTGTAAACTGGAAAAAGACAAGTAGCACTTGCTGCAGAAGCACATTGTAAAAGACAATGTTCACTCAACATAAAATAATTATTGACAGTGGTAAACCATTTACCAAACTATTTATTTCAAGTAACATGGACATGCAAAGTTTAGTTTAAATACATTAACTAACATTTTTGAAGTTATTTGTACAACTTGATCTAGAAATTTTGACATAGGAGTGCGGCCCCCCGCCCACCAATATTGATTGACAGCTGCGTATTAACATGTCTCAGTAGTAACGTTTCATATCCACAAGACAGGGCGTGCGCAAATCAACCCTAAATAAAAGGTCTGTTTAGTTTAGGATCATCAATCATCATCAGAAGTGATCAAGAGTGAGTTTTACAAGTTTAAAATGTTTTAAAACAGTGCATGTGTGTAATGAATTACAGAGATTTATTTCATCACCACAGCCGCGTGTCAGAACAATAAGAAAAGACGCTTCAGTCCCGGTCTGTGGACGTTAAATCAGGTTTATTTTGTACATTAACGTAACAGATATCCATACAGCAGTGGATATTAACTTGTATCCTGTCACATTTGCGTGCAGACAGTGCAAAGCTAAACCTGCGCGCTGTATGTATGTGCGTGTGTCTGCGCTGTGTGTGTGTGTCTGTGTGTGTGCGTGAACTTTGTAACGACATCGTTTGTGACTAATCCTGCAGCTCCACACAACAAATGCATTAAATAATCATTGATAAAGATTTTACTGTAGTTTTTGTCACAAACGTTACGTGAGATCTGCTTCCTTCATGTTTGTCTGTTGTCTGAGGCAGCCGAGGGCGGAGACTGAGACACGCGCGGCAGGCACGTGGAAACGATGGGTGGGGAGGACTAGCCTTAAAGGCACAGTACACAAAAACAGCAAAAATCTATTGAGAACTATAAAACACCATCTAGTGAAAGCTATAATAAATAATCTGATGGGTGTTTTGAGCTGAAACTTTACAGACACATACTGGGGACACAAAAGACTTACATTAAATCTGGAAAAAGGGGTAACCGAGGTGCCCTTTAAGTAAAAGCCCCTAGTTAGTTATATATGATCAAAGAGGGCAGTTACTTGAATTTTGAACTTTGTTTTTATGTTAAGTGGTTGTAAACAATTTATTTGGGCTGAATTTAAACAAATTAAGTTGAAAATTACTAAATTTAATTTGTTTGTTTGAATTCAGCCCATATAAATCGTTTGCAACAATTTTGCCGAAATCACATTTTTTTTAGTGTGCTGTAGTTTCCTTTTGCAGCAAAATCATGGTATTAATCACATAAAATTGTTGTGCTTTGATGCTATGTTAAGCTAACACTGAAAATCTAATCCACGCAAGATTAACTGAACAATAGCGTCAAATATATATTAGCATTTTTTTTACAATAAAAATAATTGGTTGATACATATGTGCATCTCTAGTTTTCATTTGTCTGATCACAAGTGTTCAGGCGAGACACATTATCTTATCATATCTTGGTATTAACATGCATCCATATATATCTTGTGACCACTAGTGCATATTTATCAAAGATTAAATCATCAGGCTCCATCACTTTCCCAGGGACCTTGGTATGACACATGGGCAGTGAAAGAGAGTAGCTCAGCTACTAATTTAGCTACATTTTCAGTATTTTAAGAGTAGCTCAGCTACTTTTGATACAATGTAGCTTTTCCAGTAGCAGATCTGACAACATCACATGTACAGCAGTGCATTATTGTGACCTATTGGTAAATCACACATCTCATGTTTTTGTTTGTTTGTTTTTGTTTATTTTATTAATTCTTCAAGTAACAGTTTAAATTCAATATATAAAGTGTTCTAATAGACATGAGTGGGGTTCTACTGTACTCTTTATCTAAGTCAATTATATTGTTATTGCAATGTTACATTTGCTGCAGTTTTGTACTTGGACTCTTGACAGACTGAGAAATTAGAAAATGTGTAAAAAACATTAAGCAAGAACATAATTGTACTGTGCTGTGTTAAATATTTTTTCTTAAAATGTATGTTTAATCACATTCTTTGTTATAAATACCTTTGTAAAATAACTTATATTGTAGCTTACTGCTTTTTAGATATGTAGTTTGACAATAGCTTAGCTATTTTTCCCAATGTATAGCTTAGCTTATTACGTTACAGTTTCAGCGTAGCTTCCCCAACACTGCTCATGAGTACTACTGAACAAACAAACCCATGCTCAATGACTTTTTTTTTTTTTTTTGCTATTGCTGTGAAGAATAATGCAGATTAATGCAAAATGATTTTGGGAGTATCGTAACTAAAATCATGATATATGAAAGAAAATAAATTAACTTTTATTTGATGTTTACAATGCAAATCCTATTAGAACCACTTATTTGGTAAACAAAGCAAGTCTAACTAAAGATATATCTAAGACAGAAAATATTGCTTTACACTCTGTGTTGTAAAGAAATCACATAAACATTTTTTTATAATAATCAATAACATTACTGAAATTAATTGGAAAACTGAATAAATATAAATGTACACATTTACACAAGTGAATAAATAGACAATGCTGTACTAAAATCTGCAGATTTCTGAGCATGCAGATTCCATGTTGTTAATGAGTGAGTGGAAAGCAAGCAAATGAAAAGAGTGAAAAAGTAAACTACACAATTATGATCATAATCTGTGAGTTTTAGTACAAAACAACACAAGAGTAGGTGCTTTTGTGGCTTTTGTTTACATTCAATGTGTTTTCAACCACCTCTGGAAGCTGCTATGAGTGGACAAGCTCAAAACCTTGTGATTGGATTGAAAACACCTTTTAAAACTACTGTAGGTGTAAATGGTACCATTAAAATGTTTTGAACACAGGGTGAAAAAAAATCAAATAGAAGTAACAGTAAACAAACACTTTATGTTCTCTTAAAAAGTGCCCAACCACAGCTCTTTAGAGAAAGCTAAAACATCAGTCACACCCAGGCAGCACCCATCACCTAACCTTGCATTTACTGTTTACATTAAAACATTAAATTATATTACTGGGGTCATTCAGACAGCCTGTAATTATGTGAATTACTGCAGTCTGCTTTTGCTCCCTGTCAGATCGCTGAAATGGCCGTAGTTAATTTGATTAATGGTTTCCTTCTAACCGCAGACACTGGACGAGTTTCCATACCTGTGCTTGTAAATTTAAGCACATTGTTGGACGATATTGATCAGTCTATTTATTTTGACAGGATATTTTAGGAGGTGCTCAAGCAAACCTCTTTCCAGACTCTGTCTTTTTGTGACTGTCTGAAATAAGTTGAACTAGACTACTGGTGTTTTAAAGAGGTAGCTTTCTGAAAATACTAAACGCATATTTGTTTATTTCTTCTGTTCAACACAAAAGATGACATTCTGAAGAAAAGTGATAAAACAACTAACTAGGGCTGCACGATTTGGAAAAAATAAATCTTATTGCGATTTATCTAATCAAAATTGCAATTTGCTATTTATTTAATATAGATTTACCATAATTTCATAAAAGAGCTGCAGGTTTGATGTGGTGGTTTTAACAGCACCAAAGAAAGACCAAGCATAATCACAAAGTACACTATGCTACTGTTTATTTAAAACCATTTTATCCAATAAAGTTGCCAGCTGTCATGACAAATGAAGACAATAACTACAGTATTTTAAATTCAATTAAATAAATGATATATAAAATCCTATATATACAGTTGAAGTCAGAATTATTAGCCCCCCTGAATTATTAGTCCCCTTGTTTATTTTTTTCCCTAATTTCTGTTTTTACCTAGAGCAGATTTTTTTCAACACATTTCTAATCATACAAGTTTTAATAACTCATTTCTAATATCTGATTTATCTTTGCCATGATGACAGTACATAATAGTTTCCTAGATATTTTTAAGACACTTCTATACAGCTTAGTTACATTTAAAGGCTTAACTAAGTTAATTAAGTTAATTAGGCAGGTTAGGGTAATTTGGCAAGTTATTGTATAATGATGGTTTGTTCTGTAGACTATCGAGAAAAAAAAATACCTTAAAGGGGCTAATAATTTTGACCTTAAAATGGCTTTAAAAAAATTTAAAACTGATTTTATTCTAGCTTAAATGAAACAAATAAGACTTTCTCCAGAAGAAAAAATATTATAAGACATACTGTGAAAAATTTCTTGCTCTGTTAAACAACATTTGGGAAATATAAAAAAATAATAATTAAAGGGGGGGCTAATAATTCTGACTTCAACTGTATATAGATATGTATAAAACCTTTAAAACCTTTACATTTAGATTGTCATTTTTCATATTGATTCATGACGTTCATAATGCATTGACAATGCTTTCCATAAACAATTCAGATTTTATTTCACTGCGCAAGAATTCTTATATTAAAATGTATAATTTATGAGAACATTTATAAATTATTTGTAATACAATACAAGACAACTTTTGTCCTTTAATACAAGTAGTCAGATAAGTGAACTGTACCTTTCATTTGACCTGCTCAAAGAAAACACTTTTTGAATGTTTCAAACAACACTCAAAGACATGCACAGAAAAACATGAGCAGTCAATGCAAATAAACAATTGTACATATTATGCCGCTTTCTTTCTAAACGTTGCCAGGAGAGTTTTTAAACACCTGTGATTGATCATTGTGTTCTCGCACTCATCAGAAAGGGCTGCGATTGGCTGTAATGGTTAGCGCGGCTCTGTCGTTATTCACCTTTGAGTGAGGCAGATACAGATACAGATAAACGGCCGCTGTTACAGTCTATAATGTGCGGTGAACACAGCTGATCCATGATAGACGCGGTGGAGAAAACTCGCGCTGCAGACACGCTCGTGTGTGGACCCACAAGATTCACTTAACAGCCAAGAAAGGAGAGGAAGTGTTACCTTACGCAAGCAGAGATGAAGTACATGTCTTTCATTTTCTCCATTGTAGTGAAATCAACGCAATCTCACGGCAATTCGTAACTTTTTAATTTAGTGACTAATATGTATGAACTCTTTCGATCTAATTTGTACAATATAGTAAGATTTGCTCATCAGGTAATGATGGTTGGGGTTAGGGGTGGGGTTGGGTGCCAGGCCTCCTTTTTAAAATCGTACATTTTCGTACGACTTAACTCGTTCGAATTTGTACGAATTAGCCACTAAACTGACAAAACGTAAAATACTCAGAGTGAAATAGGTGCTCGTGGGTTCTGCTGGAACAGTTGTCTGCTTTTTAGGTATTGTTAGTTGGATTGTTTTAATTACTCGCCATAGTAATAATCAAAATAATTGCAGTTTATGCTATTTGAAAAACCTCACTTTTTCAAATCGTGATTTTGGTTTAAAATCAATTAAACGTGCAGGCCTACAACTAACGTGCATATCATTTCTTTCATACTATGAAATTCAGTGCATATTGTCAGCTGGCTGGTTATCACCATTTTTCTGAATTTTCAGCCTGATCTCACGAGGAAACAGAACTATTTTATGTTTTGTCAGTTTAGCAGCTAGTTTGTACAAATTCATACAAGTTCAGTTGTAAAAATGTAAAAACAAAAAACTATTTTTAAAAGAAGGTATAATGTAATATGATGTGTATTTATATAGAGCATTTATCGTGTATGGCCATACACCCAAAGCGCTTTACGAATATGAGGGGGAGGGGGGACTCTCCACACCACCACCATTGTGTAGCATCCACTTGGATGAATGGGACGGCAGCCACAGGACAACTGCCCCAGTGCGCTCACCACACACCAGTTATAGAAGGAGTGGAGAGACAGTGATAGAGCCAATTCGGTGTGTGGGGATGATTGGGAGGCCATAATGAGTAAGAGTCGATGGATCTGATTTGGCCAGGACACCGTGGTTACACCCCTACTCTTTACGAGAAGTGTCATGGTCACATCTGAAAGACGATGCTCACTGACAGTATAGTGTCCTCTTCACATTACTGGGCCATTTCTGTCCAAACGGGCGCAGGTTAAGCATTCCCTGCTGGCCTCAGTAACACCACTTCCAACAGCAACCTAGTTTTCCCATGTGGCTCAGCCCTGCTTAGCTTCAGTGAGTATCTGGTCTTTGGCTGCAGGGTGATATGGCTGTGGCACCTAAACCCAACCATCATAAGGAGAAAAGCAAATAGTACTAAAACGTGTGAATTAAATCAAACATATTCATATGAATTAACCACTGCATCAAAATGTTAGTCAGATAAACACTCTTTATGAATAGGCTACTTTATGCATTGTGTATAATATATGCATTATAGTATAATAATATAACTGATTGCGTCGTCCAATTGTGATTGAATCGACAAAAAAAAAACACATCTTAATACCAGGTGTGAACAGGGTCTTAGAGGAGACGCTAATTAGCTTATTTTTCCATTAAGTCATTTTACACAGTTAGTCACTTCATAAGGAAGCAAAAAAGTGTGTAATACAAAGAAGTTTAGTGGAGCTCAGTTGTACATTTCTTCGCCTGTGTAAAAAGAAGGTAAGTGCTTTGGAGAAAGCGATGCTGTTCGCTCAACTGTGAAAGTATGCAGTTAGGGTGCGTTTTTACACTATCGCCACTGATCTGAGTTTATTGGTATTCTTCAGAACCTTCAGGCCCACTTTGAGAGCTGAGAGTCCCAGCAGAGTTAATTAGGCTTTATATTGCTTACTGAAGCAGCGAATCTGTGGCTACACATATCAGAACCCGCTCCACACTCAACAACACGCTTCCATCACAAGGCATGCCAGCACACTAAATCCATCAAGGATTTCCAAAGCCGATAACTGCTGAGGATTCATCCACTGAGCCACGTTTGAAGGACGTTACAGGAGGAGAAAAGAAAGAGGGATATAAATAATTCACACTTACACAATATGAAAAGAACAGAAATGAAATTCCAACGGCCTGAGTTTGGGCCTGTAGAACACCCGTGCATATGGCTTTGTGTTTGCTCATTAATTTGCTGGACTGGTTCGGAGATTTTGGTCCAAAAACAGAAATTAATTGCTATTAAATGACAGCAGAAGGATAATTATGAATGCATGAATGCACACAGTGTTGTTCTTTCAGGTTAAAAGCAATATAATCACAGGATTTGCAAAAGTTTGTCAAGTTAATGATGTAAATTCTTTCAAAAGACATTCAAGAGTTTTTTTAGGCACTTAAAGGGACAGATCAACCCAAAATGTACACATGTAGCATTATGCATTAGGAATGTCATGCTTAGGGCTGGATTAACCAATGGGCGTTATGGGCACAGGTCCAGGGGCCCATGCGCACTTGGGGCCCCTGCGAGTGGGGGTGGGATGCCGATTTCGGAGTGTCTATAGCGCATCTTGTTGGAATAAACTATTTGAGTGATTTCTGCCCATCAGTGTTTGATTAACAGAGACAACATAACTAAAAAGCGCCACTATCAACAGCTTGAGTGGTGTAGCTTGTAAAGCACACGGCAACATGTTTTGACGCAATCAATCATCAACCCAGTTCGAATCCAGCGTCTAATGAACTCATTTTTTCTTTTTTCTCCATTACATACCAGATTGGTAATACATTTATTTTTAATAGAAAGGAAATGTTTTTGTTTAAAAATGAAAATTATGAAAAAGTCACAAGTGGATTGTGGGTATTTAATAAGGTTTAGCCTACTTCATGTGTATAAACAGCATCTAAATAGTTATTTTTAATATTCTATAAACAGTTATTATTCAACTGGTGTTAAACGTTAGCGACATTTTAATATAACTAATTTGTATCTACAATGTTAGTCGCCTTACTTCACCCATATTCTCCGACCTCATGGCTCCGTTCAAAGAACATTTAATAGATGGCACATGCCTTAATAAAGATGCCTCCCTCTTTGTTTAGAAACCTATATATTTTCCTCTTACCAAACAGTCACCCCATAATATTAGTATTATTATTATCTTTATATTTAAATCGTCAGATAATGACACCATTAATAAATAGCACGCACATGTTTTTCTTTCTATTTTTCTCTGTTTTTTTAACTAAACAGAATGTTATAATTGTATTAGTATTTTTTATCAAAGTGTGCTTTAAATGCTTTATAAATAAGTTAAATCTTTGTAGATTAAAATATATATGTACTATATAATTTATTTTTAAATGCAGGCAATACAGATTGATTTTCTAAAAAAATATTATATTAATTTTATTTTTTTATTCAACTTTGTCATCAGAAGGCATGGGGGTATTATTTTTTCTATGCATGTATATGAATGGTCTCAAACTTGATTCCTGGAGGGCCGCAGCTCTGCACAGTTTTGCTCCAACCCTAAATCAAATGCAGATTATCCAACTAATCAAGGTGTTCAAGACTACTATGGGCTATTAAGCAGGTGTGAGTTGGAGGTGGTTGAAGTTAAATTATGAAGAGCTGTGGCCCTCCATGAATTGAGTTTGAGACCATTGCTGTGTGTTTTTTTAGTTTTTTTTTTTACTCTCAAAATGCTGGAGCCATTGATTAATAAATATTTAGGTAAATAAATAAATACTTTATGTTCTATATAAAAAGTCATATGTCACGTGTGGCCAACAAGTGTGCAAATAAACAACTTTTTTGCAAACTCTACCTTTGAATTTAGTTAAATTATACAACTGCTCAATGAATTGGATCATAGTTTTCATATTTTTAAATATTGTATGCCAAATTCTATTGAAGATTTTCAGTAATTTCTTAGTATGTTTTCTGGAGTCAATCATGTCATTGTTAAAATAATGTCTATTATTACTTACACTGTTACACAGCCTCTGGTTAAAGGTATAAGCCAAGCAAACTGGGATTGATTGCTTCACATATCATTCAAACAGCTCTTTCTGTCTAAGTGGGCGTTCTTGACTAAAATAAAAATCGACCCGACCTTTTGCAGTCTAGTCAAAGGTCTGGCTATATGCGAGACTACCATATACCTACTAACACTCACATAAACATTATCATCGGTACGTTTAAAGAAGTGTCTGCTAAATGATTGGCCAAATTATGAGCCTTTTGAATACTAATGAGCACTTCTAAAGTGTTATTTGTAACATTGGGTTTCATTATGTTTGTGAAAACCAAACCCACGCAGGCTCACAGCATTTTAGGAATTCGTTGCATCAGTGTCTTGCATCACACAAAAGATTAAAACAGATAAACATTACATGATCTATGAAAAAAAATAATAATAATCTCTGTGCGCCAGTTTAGCCTACTTCTGACACATATGCGTGAATACATTCTGGTTTAAGCCTTACATGTTGCATTATGAATCAAGGTAAGATATGTCTTATACGACGTCATTAATGTCATCTTTAAATGTAGATGGCTACTGGGCTCGTGAATGACTTTGTAAATCAATTACCTTGTCCCCATTTCTGTATTGACTCAGGTAAGCTGCAGCACGCAGAGTGAGACCACTATAAACTAAAGGTGAAATCGGCGCGTTCTCGAACAGTGTGAGTGGCGCGAAAGCGAGCATATACTGCCTCTGTGCGTCTTGCGCTCTCTCTGCTCCACGAACACCGCTCGCTCGCGCGCAGCACCAGAGAGTGCGAGACCTGGCAGTGGAGAGACCTCGGGGAGGGAGAAAGGGAGTGTGCTGGTGTATGGAGAGAGAGAGAGAGAGAGAGAGGGAGAGAGAGAGAGAGAGAGAGAGAGAGAGAGAGAGAGAGAGAGAGAGAGAGATTGGGAAAAGACTATACCATCTCTATCCATCAGCTGAGCATCCTGCGGGAAGTCACTTCGAGCGCGCGAGCGGTCGGTGCGGCATTTCATTCCGTCCGAGCAAAATGGATCATTAAACAACGCAGGATGTGACTGAGGGACACATATAAGAAACTAAACTCTTATTTTTTTGCGCCTCTGGTCACCCTGGTTATACCTTAATTATTTTATTCTTTCACGTGGGTTCTTATTTGTCTTTCCCTCATTATTGTGCGGATTTTTTGGCGAACACTTTCGAAGTGATGTCAGGAGGAAATGTGATAAATGTAGCCGAATGAAAAAAAAGTTAAAAGATTTTTCATGGGTAAGTAACAAAAAACTCAACTGCTGAAAACGAGTTTGCTGTATTTTATTTGAATGCGAATTTACAATTTTTGCAATAATAATTCATCATGACTTGATTATATTGTGTGAAATGTCTCCTTGCGCATATGTGAATAAATGTTTAACAGTTAAATACTTGGTTGTAGTAAAGCAACAACTACAACGCTGTCAGTGTTTAGTGACCAGTATTTTGTGGCGTTTTATAGCTTTGCATAAAAGCTCAACAGGTTCGCATCTGTTTCAAACTGCGGTTGCTCAAGGGCTCTTGTGTCGCGAGCACAATCGTGCCCTTTGAATCTTGAACTAGGAAATCAGCTGTTTCTTCTATCTCTCTGTCGTAAGAAATGCATGATGCATGTGTTGTTTATGTTAGATGTTACTCTTAAAACGTTTAACAGTTTTGTGTTTTTTAAACTATACTGTTGGTGCTTAGCAATTGTTTAAAACAGTACATTAGTGTCAGAATACAGTACAATAGTGTTGGAATATACATTTATGCATAGTATGGACTGTAAATAATTTGCTAGAAATGGACAACGGTTTTGTTAATTTGCTTTTGCTTGTGCTTTTTCCCCTTCTTTTCCATTGCATCTGTATCCCCTACCTCTCCTTGTCTTTCATTTGCCATACTTCTTTTTACTGTACACTATGTGATTGCTTCCCCTTTACCTCTGCCTCTCTATTCTGCTGCCATCCTGTTCGATTCGCTCTTGCCGTCTTTTCACTCCCATTTCACATCTGTCTCATTCGCTCCCACTGGAACTCTCTCCTCTTCCTGTCCTCCCACATTTGCCAACCTCTCACTCTCGTCTGTTTTCCCATTTCCCTGTCTCTCTCTATGTAGATGGGGTCTAATCTAATGTCAAGCTGGTTGTGAAGGTGTTTGATCTGGTCCCCTCGACCCCATCCGGAGTCCCCATGGCTGCTGGAGTAGCAGCCTGGCTCCCCTTCGCTCGGGCGGCGGCCATAGGATGGATGCCCGTGGCCAACCTGCCCATGCCTGTTGCACCATCCAATAAGAACAAGCGACAGGATGAGCTTATTATTCTTAACGTCAGCGGGCGACGCTTCCAGACATGGCGGAACACGCTGGACCGTTACCCTGATACACTCCTGGGAAGCTCAGAGAAAGAGTTCTTCTTCAATGAGGAGACGAGGGAGTATTTCTTTGACCGAGATCCAGATGTGTTCAGAAGTATTCTTAACTTCTACCGTACAGGGAAGCTGCACTACCCACGTTACGAGTGCATCTCTGCCTACGATGAGGAGCTGGCGTTCTTTGGAATCATTCCCGAGATCATCAGCGACTGCTGTTATGAAGAGTACAAGGACCGCAAGAGGGAGAACACTGAGCGTCTAATGGATGACCTTGAGGACAACAAAGACAGCAAACTCCCCAACATGACTTTCCGTGAGACCATGTGGAGGGCATTTGAGAACCCGCACACTAGCACCATGGCACTAGTTTTCTACTACGTAACAGGATTCTTCATTGCCCTCTCCGTCATCACCAACGTGGTTGAGACGGTTCCTTGTGGTTATATGCCAAATCAAAGGGACGTCCCTTGCGGGGAACGCTACACTGAGGCGTTTTTCTGCATGGACACAGCTTGTGTTATGATCTTTACAGTGGAGTATCTGATGCGACTGTTTGCGGCGCCCAGCCGATACCGCTTCATGAGAAGTGTGATGAGCATTATTGATGTGGTGGCCATTTTACCATATTACATTGGGCTCGTCATGACCAACAACGAGGATGTGAGCGGAGCCTTTGTCACACTACGGGTGTTCCGCGTCTTCCGGATCTTTAAATTCTCCCGCCACTCCCAGGGTCTCAGAATCCTTGGCTACACACTGAAGAGCTGCGCCTCAGAGCTTGGCTTCCTCCTCTTCTCCCTCACCATGGCCATCATTATCTTTGCCACAGTCATGTTCTATGCTGAGAAAGGCTCGTCGTCCAGCAAGTTCACCAGCATCCCAGCCTCCTTCTGGTACACCATTGTAACCATGACAACGCTGGGGTGAGTCATTTTGTCTTGGAATGACTTTCTCTCTGTATATTTTTACACTTTTTAACCTTGGGCGGACATCAAGCCACACCCCTGATGCATTTCAGTGGTTAAGTCATGAAGGGATAGTTCACCAAACACTTTCAGAAATGATGTGGAAAATGTGTACCTTTAGGGATACTCTCAGACAAAAAGGAGTAAAAGCTGTCACTGCATGGGGAAGTACCTTTTCAAAACAAAAACACTAATATGTACAAATTAAGTAAATATATCTTACATTTTAGAGGTTAATAGGGTACATAATTGTATGTTTGAAAAGGTCAAAACATTTGTACCTTATTTCTGGTGTTTTATAGGAGTGTTGCAGGTGCAGTACATTTACAAGAGACATCATTCTACCTTATTAACCCCTAAAATCTTTAAAGTAGTACCTTATGAGTATATAGATAACTATTCTAAGGTACTAATTGGCACCTTTTATGAGTAGATAATGGAAAAACTTGTCCTTGCAATGGTATTGTCCTAGTGACAAGCTTAGGTATTCCTAAAGATACTGTACAGCTCAGTAAAAATAAAAAAATCTGTCATCCCTTACTTACCCTAATGTTCCAAAAGTGTATGATTGTGTAGCATGAAAGAAATGTTTTATTCATACAATTAACTACACTCTTAGAAATAAAGGTACGCAAGCTGTCACTGGCAAATTTGTTTTATATTATATATAAAACCATATTCATACCTCAAGGGTACTTATTAGTACCTAAAAAGTACAAAAATGTTCCTCTTAAAATTTGTAGGTACTAATATATACTTTTCAGATACCAATATGGACCCTTTAAGTACAAATTTGTACCTTTTGAAAAGGTACCACCCCAGTGACAGCTTGTGTACCTTTATTTCTGAGAGTGTAGTCTAGTGTGGATTTGAGCCCTACTGGCTTCAAATGAACAAAAACAGTTCTTCAGAATATCTCCTGTTGTGTTACCCAGAGGAAAGTTAAGGCCCAATCCTATGTCTGCCCTTTCCCATAACCATTTGTAGGTAGGTGTCTAGATTCTCTTTTGGTGAGATGAGTATAGGGGTAAGGGGAAGTGCCAGATAGCCCTTCAAACAAAGATTCTTGGACCTAACATTAAATGAAAGTAAATGTGAAATTCGCTGAAAGTTTAAGTACACTTTTATCACTCTGTGAGAAGGAAGAGGTGCTGGGGTATATGAAGGAGTACAACCTAAAATATTCAGATTGGGCCTTAGTCATACAGGTTTGGAACAAAAATCTTTGTGTGAACTATCCCTGTAAGTAGGCCCACTGTTACAAAAATAAAGGTACAAAAACTGTACCCTATACTTTTGCACATTTATGTACACAATAATAAATCTCTTTAAGGCATGGTTCTCAAACTTGATTCCTGGAAGTCTGCAGCTCTGCACAGTTTTGCTCCAACCCTAATCAAATGCAGCTAATCCAAATAATCAGGGGCTGTGTTCTTGTGGAGACCAGTCTTGCCAGGTGTCCTTGAAAGAACGAACTTGGGAGACCGCGAGAACAGAGAACGCGTCCTGTGAGAAATGAGATGCTGCGTTCTTACTGATGGTCACATGACCTTCACGTGTTTTTAATGGAAAATTATTTCAACATACAGCATTCATACAACAGTTTATTGTTTTCCCCCTTTTCAAAATATATTATATGCATAAAAACATTAGAAATATATGTTGCACAATATAAATAAAACTGATTTTAATACAAATTTTAGCAAACAAAACACCCTTAATGTGTTTATTCCTTTATTAAAATGTCCATGGTGATGTTTATATTCACCGTTTCGTTTAGGGAAACTCCTTAGATAAATAACTTATATCTCTGAACTTTAATAATAAATTTAAATAAAATGCTAAGCTTCCCACTTCCAGTCGCAATGACTTCTGGGACTTCTAGAGCGAGATCGGTGCTCAAGTCTGCATCGGTGCGTCCTCGATATCAAAACACATACGGGAAGTTTCACCTGTCCTCTGTTCTTGCGGTCTTGAGTATTGGAACTGAACTTTGGCAGCTGATGATGACGTTACACGAGAACACGAGGACGCAAGACCGCTGAAGAACGCATATTGAGAAACAGCCAAGGTGTTTGAGTAGTCTTGAACACCTTGATTAGTTGGATCAGCTGTATTTGATTAGGGTTGGAGCAAAACTGTGCAGACCTGTGGTCCTCCAGGAATCCAGTTTGAGACCTATGCTTTAAGGTACTAGTATCAACTGGTTATGTACAAACGTGTACCTTGTAAAGGTTCAAAGACAACAACAGTTTTTTACCATTATTTTTTTAATGTACATACAAAGTCTAAAAAAACAAGAGCAACTTAAAAGAGCACAAGTGTTTACAATATAACATTACACTCTATCTGTGAAAGAGAAGCTGTTTCCCTGCAGCTTGTGGATTTTCCTTCTTTTCTGAGTTAACTGCTATTAGCATCTAACCCTAATGACCATGGTTGCTGACTGCACTCATGCCTGCCCGAAGCAGCGGTAGGTTTGGATTTAACTCCCAGCCCCAGGCTAGACTTTATTCATCCCTATTATGCACCAATTAATATTTAAGCATGTGTGAAGCAAACAGAGGAACATCCCTCAGCATTTTCCCCTCCACATTAACAACAGGCAAGCAGCTGCAGAGCTGTAGAGCCCCATTTAATTCAACCCGCCCCTCATAAATCACAGATTGTTTATTTGTGTGTTCATGACGGATATGTGTAGACGTTTGACACGATTGGTTTTAAGAGCAAGGGTAGAATTAATTCAAGCAATTAGTTTGAGGGATTACATGGCGTATGACTTGAGTAATCGACTATATACTATTAGCAGCTTGGGTATATAGCTGCTGTGTCACTGTGGCTTTGAAACTGGAGCTGTAGTCAAAACAGACTTTGGC